>RCUC01166270.1:0-58538 GCA_003697995.1 Taxidea taxus jeffersonii
ATAGGAATGAAGATAAATGACTGCTTATAACAGAAATTGTTTTTATTGTTTATATGTGAATGAGAAAAATAATGATTGTTCTTCCAATGAAAAAAGTTGTCATTATTCTTTTGTTCTCCAAAACTGCTGTTATAGGAAGCGTTTCCATTTTTAACCATGGGCTACCCCAGATAGTGCCACTCTTTTGGGTTGGAGAAAAGTAGTAGTATCGGTTTCAAGGTCTTTAGACTTCAGGCATTTTTTGTATCATAATTTCAATTTTCAGCTTCCAAGGAGAATTTGAAGTAATAAGATAATTTTAATGTTATAGATTATAATTTCATAATATTCAAGAGGCAGTAGAAAAAGATCAGGATTTGGTGTCAAAACTGTAGTTTCTAATCTTGGTTATGCAACTTTGTAACTCTGTAATCTCAAGAGGGGCTCAGTGTTCTTATATGTAATGTGGGAGAATAAGGCCAGATGATTTCTAAAAGTTGTCCTGCATTAGTGTTTCTTGATTTATCCATTCTGGCTGTTCTTCCTCAAAAATCTTCTGCTCCCTCTACCGGATTATCAGCTTCTGTGCTTCGTTCTTTTTAACCACATATTAAGAGTCCAAATTTCATCAGCCACCCTTTCATCACATCTGTGTTATTAAGTCTCGTCAGCTCTGAAGACCTGTAAACCATACTTGCTTTGGAGGTGCTGGTTTTCACAGTCTATTCTGTCTTCCGTTCATACATAATATTCCTTAACCTGGCAATCCAATTAGACAAAAAGCTACATTTATTGTCAATCATTAACACCAAGCACTCTTCATTCATCCAGGGTCTTCAGTCGGATGCACTGTATCATCTCTCATGAAAGGTGCTTTTATCACTATCTTCCAGATAATTAAATGTAGCAGGTATGAATTCCCTTTGGCAAATGCTGATCCAGTTTGTCACTGTCCTTCCCACATAACCAGCTTAATAAGATATTAGCTCTGAAGTCACAAAGTCTAAGAGGAGTCCAGAGTCTACCAATTACTGGTTCTATAACTTTGGGAAATTAACCTCTCATAATTTTATCTCCAAAATTATTACATCATAGAGAGGTTGTAAAGATAATTTTAAAAAAATTAAGTGTATGTAATAGATAACAGTAATAGATAAAAATGCTTTTGTACAAGGAACAGTCAAGTTTAGAATACTCTGAGAGTTAGAATTTGGTTTTTATTTATTTATTTTTAATATTTTATTTATTTGACAGACAGAAATCACAAGTAGGCAGAGAGGCAGGCACAGAGAGAGGGAGAAGTAGGCTCCCCACTGAGCAGAGAGCCCGATGCGGGGCTCGATCCTAGGACGCTGGGATCACGACCTGAGCTGAAGGCAGAGGCTTTAACCCACTGAGCCACCCAGGTGCCCCTGTTTTTTATTTTTTATTCTTAGGAAGATTCCATGAAGAAAAAGAAAAACCAAAATACAGAAGAGGGAGGTGAGATCTATATTAAAACAACAACAATAACAAAAAGAAATAGGGGCTCTACTGGAATGAATCTGAAGAAGCTGGTTATCAATTCAGCAAAGTTCAAAACCACATAAATCTACAATTTTAAAATGGTAAGGAATTATTGAAAATTGCCATACTCTACTAACAAAAGTATAAATTGACCCTGAGATTATGACCTAAGCTGAAGTCAAGAGTCAGATATTTAACCAACTGCGCCATGCAGGCACAGTTTTTATGTAAGTCATAAACAACAGAAAACAAATTTATTTCTCATCATTTTGCAGGCTGTAAGTCTATGGATTGTAGATGGCTATCATGTTCACTTTCCCCTGCAGCCTTTCCTCAGTACATGTGCAAAGAGGAGAATGAGCTTTTTGGTGTCTCTTCTTACATGGATACTAATCTTAACAGATCAGGCTCTTACTATTAGGTCCTCACCTAATCTTTATTACTTCCCTAAGCAGCCCCATCCTCAAACACAGCCATGTTGGAGCTTAGAGTTCCAACATATGAATTTGGGGGGTGCACACAAACTTAACTCAATAACAATCAATAAAACAAAAGCTGGTTCTTGAACAAGAGAAAATTTAGAAATAAATCAGATTAGAAACATAACTAAAGAACCTTAAAAAAAATGTACAAGCTCCTAGAGCATACCTTGAATATTTTTAACTCAAAGGAAATTTAAAAAGCCAGATAAGGAGAGCTTAAGAAAAGGAAAAACTATGCTAATTTCATTTAGGAAAGTAGTTTTAAAAATCCTAGCTAAGGGGTGCCTGGGTGGCTCCGTGGGTTAAGCATCTGCCTTCAGCTCAGGTCATGATCTCAGAGTTCTGGGATTGAGCCCCTGTCAAGGCTCTCTGCTCAGCGGGGAGACTGCTTCCCCCTGCTCTCTCTGACTACCTCTCTGCATATTTGTGATCTCTCTCTGTCAAATAAATAAATAAAATCTTTAAAAAAATTCCTAGCTAAAGCAGATCAGATCTATAAAGTAAATCACATGTGTTAGAATATTAAGAAAACCCTCAACTCTATGGTCAACTAATCTTTGACAAAGCAGGAAAGAATATCCAATGGAAAAAAGACAGCCTCTTCAACAAATGGTGTTGGGAAAATTGGACAGCCACATGCAGAAAAATGAAACTGGACCAATTCCTTACACCACACACGAAAATAGACTCAAAATGGATGAAGGACCTCAACGTGAGAAAGGAATCCATCAAAATCCTTGAGGAGAACACAGGCAGCAACCTCTTCGACCTCAGCCACAGCAACTTCTTCCTAGGAACAACGCCAAAGGCAAGGGAAGCAAGGGAAAAAATGAACTATTGGGACTTCATCAAGATCAAAAGCTTTTGCACAGCAAAGGAAACAGTCAACAAAACCAAAAGACAACTGACAGAATGGGAGAAGATATTTGCAAATGACATATCAGATAAAGGGCTAGTATCCAAAATCTACAAAGAGCTTAGCAAACTCAACACCCAAAGAACAAACAATCCAATCAAGAAATGTCAGAGGACATGAACAGACATTTCTGCAAAGAAGACATCCAGATGGCCAACAGACACAGGAAAAAGTGCTCCACATTACTGGGCATTAGGGAAATACAAATCAAAACCACAATGAGATACCACCTCACACCAGTCAGAATGGCTAAAATGAACAAGTCAGGAAATGACAGATGCTGGCGAGGATGTGGAGAAAGGGGAACCCTCCTACACTGTTGGTGGGAATGCAAGCTGGTGCAACCACTCTGGAAAACAGCATGGAGGTTCCTCAAAAAATTGAAAATAAAGCTACCTTATGACCCAGCAATTGCACTACTGGGTATTTACCCTAAAGATACAAATGTAGTGATCCAAAGGGGCACGTGTACCCGAATGTTTATAGCAGCAATGTCCACAATAGCCAAGTTATGGAAAGAACCTAGATGTCCATCAACAGATGAATGGATAAAGAAGAGGTGGTATATATATACAATGGAATACTATGCAGCCATCAAAAGAAATGAAATCTTACCATTTGCGACAACATGGATGGAACTAGAGCGTATTATGCTTAGCGAAATAAGTCAACTGGAGAAAGACGACTATCACATGATCTCCCTGATATGAGGAAGTGGAGATGCAACGGGGGTGGGAGTTAAGGTGGTAGGAAAAGTAAAAATGAAAGAAGATGGGATCGGGAGGGAGACAAACCAAAAGAGACTCTTAATGTCATAAAACAAACTGAGGGGGGTGGGGGGGGAGAGGGGTTGGGAGAGGGTGGTGGGGTTACATTATATGTTTACATAAAAAAAGCTTAAAAAAAAAAGAATATTAAGAAAAAAAAATATCATGGCCAAATAGGCAATGGAAAGTAAAAGTTATTTAGTTGCAAGAATGGTTCCCTGCAAGATGGCCTACCAAAAATTAGCATCTTACAAAACTCCACAGCAACTGGCTGTAGCTCAGATCCTAAGGCAGTAAATCCTGCTCAGCCATAATGTTTGGACCCATTTGCCACCTCCAGTGGTACTCATGTCAGGGAAGGGGCTGGCGTTAACACAATCAATCATGTATACTGATGTGGCCCACTGGCATGGCAATCCCGCTAACTCTCAGCATCTTTTTTTTTTTTAATTTTTTTTAAAGATTTTATTTATTTATTTGACACAGAGAGAGATCACAAGTAGGCAGAGAGGCAGGCAGAGAGAGAGGGGGAAGCAGGCTCCCCACCAAGCAGAGAGCTAGATGTGGGGCTCGATCCCAGGACACTGAGACCATGACCCGAGCTGAAGGCAGAGGCTTAACCCTCTGAGCCACCCAGGCACCCCTCAGCATCTTTTTTGTTTTTAAGGATTTATTTATTTATAATGTGCACACAGAAGGAGGAACAGAGGGATGGGGGAGAGAGAATCTCAAGCAGACTTCCAACTGAGTACAGAGACCAACGAGGGCCTCAAACTCATCATCGTGACCCTGAGATCACGACCTGAACTGAAATCAAGAGTTGGATATTCAACCAAATGAGCCACCCAGGTGCCCCTAACTTGCAACCATCTCCTATTTATAACCAGAAGTCTTCGATTTCAGCTAGGTTAGGACTTTTCATCAATCTTGAATGCCATGCTGTAGTGCTGAAATCAAAGTTCTGCCACATATTACTACTGTATTCTGGTTCCTGATCATGCCAGGGGAGAAGCTGATGTTCTCTAATTTAAAAAGTTCGTATTTCAATGGTCAAGTTCCCACTAGTGGAATCTGTCACATGGCCCAAATAGATTGCTATGCTCTGCTTTAGAGTGGAATGAGGCAATGGTGACTCACCACTGAAGTACTGACCCCTATTCCTCTACGCTTTCCCTAGTAAACACTGCTCCAACAGGTCTGATATGTGTGTTGCTTGGTGACCCTGCACTGTTAATGATGACATGTCACATTACAGATTATACAAGACAAACTATATAATCATCATATTTGCTGTCCCAAAGCATGTGAGAAATTCAACATTTATTAATAAATTTTCCAACAAAAAAAGAAGGTCCATCTCAATCTAGCACCATTTATAAAATAAATTCCAGACTGACTAAAAATGTAAATGTAATGTAATGTAAAAAATGATAAAATTACAAAATAGCATATATAATGTTGAAGTATAAATGTATTTGTATACATGATACAAAAGTCATTAAAAGATTGATAAACTTGAACACATTGAGATTAAATCTTCTGTGGAATTAAAACTCAAAAAAATTAAACCATAAAATAAATTGAAAGGCAAGAAAGAGACAGGGATGAAATATTTCCAATATATAGACATATGGGCTAATATTTGGAAGGTATATTGTATGGAGTGAATGTCCTCAGTAGAAGAGCTTTAGAAAAGCAGGGAAGCTTCAAGATTGCTTTTCTGTTTATACTGTTTTTTAAATTTTGTAAAAAACTAAATTTTTTTTTAAACAAGTATTTTTTAAAAATTATTTATTTATTTGACAGACAGAGATCACAAATAGGCAGAGAGGCAGGCAGAGAGAGAGAGAGAGGAGGAAGCAGGCTCCTTGTTGAGCAGAGAGTCCGATATGGGGCTCGATCCCAGGGCCCTGGGATCATGACCTGAGCCGAAGGCAGAGGCTTTAACCCACTGAGCCACTCAGGTGCCCCTGGAGACTAAATTTAATATGCTAGTATAAGCCTGATTATCACTACTCAACAGCATAAAAAAAGCAAGATTCATGATTTTGAATATATTAATACAAAGTATAGGACAACGTATAGTACATTCCATGAAGAAAGAGAGTTAGAAGGAGAAAAAGAAGGCTGGTTGATCTAGTAACAAATACAGAAGTAGAGATAATCTATATTATAGTAGGTCCTTACCACCAATATCAGCCAAAATGCACAAAATAAAATTCAAATATGACTTGGGAGAGACATGATAATGGCAAAGACCTTATAATGTATCTCAAAGGCTACTGGAGAACTCATCCAACTCACTACGTAATTTGTGTATAGGGTGACATATGTGTAGGTTCTTCTGAAGGAAAGAAGTACAGAATTTTAATTTAATTTAATTTTATTTTTTTTAAAGATTTTATTTATTTGACACAGAGATCACAAGTAGTCAGAGAGGCAGGCAGAGAGAGAGGAGGAAGCAGGCCCCATGCAGAGCAAAGAGCCCGATGCGGGGCTCGATCCCAGGACCCTGGGATCATGACCTGAGCTGAAGGCAGAGGCTTTAACCCACTGAGCCACCCAGGCGCCCCCAGAATTTTAATTTTAGATTAATAATTATAAAATTATATAGGGTACCCATAAAAGTGGCTCACTGATGCTATTATATGTACTCTCCAATTTTTAAAACTTTTAAAAGATAGGCACTTTTTAAAAAAGTCTCTCTTACTTTAAAATAGTATTTTTTAGGGGTACCTGGGTGGCTCAGCGGGTTAAGCCTCTGCCTTCAGCTCAGGCTGAGATCTCAGGGTCCTGGGATCAAGCCCTGCATCGGGCTCTCTGCTCAGCAGGGAGCCTGCTTTCCCCTCTCTCTCTGCCTGCCTCTCTGCCTACTTGTGATCTCTATCTCTCAAATAAATAAATAAAAAATCTTTAAAGAATCACATTTTTATAAAGTAGGCAAAATGTTCTTCTCTCACTATAAAAAGTGTTAAGCTGTGGGGTTTCCCCCCTGAACTTTTAGGAAAGCAGCAATGAGAGCACTTTGGCTTAGGCTTAAATAAGAAGGTTTTTAATGGCGATTTTAGAATTGAAGAGCTTCAGATTTAGAATTCATGAATCATGTAACATCTCAATGTACAGAAAGCCTGACTAAAAGAAGCCACCCAAAAAACCAACCCACTAAGCATTAGTACACACCTATTTTCTTCCAGAATTTTTCTTTAATACAAAATAAAACAAAAAATCCTAATAGGTTAAAAAAGTCAAATGCCCACTCTACAAAGGTAAATACTTCACAAAGATCAACTGAATCTACACCTAAAACTGAATCGTGCAGGTTTTCAGTCAAATCACTGGTCACATAATCAAACAAAAGTCAACATGGTGAGCATTCTAAGAAATGAAACCCAAGAAGCATTAGCCTTTGGTTTTTTGCCATTTTGAAGACTTGTACATTTTCTTTTTCAGACAGAGTAACATATTAATAGAGTGTATTAGCTACTATATAGTAATGTTTTGGTACTATTCATAGAGGATCTCTAAATTAGAATATGCCAGTTTTCCCAAAGACAACATTGGTTATGCTTTAGAAGTCTTAGATAAATGGAACACCTTATCAAATATTAACACAGAGGAAAGAGACACAAGATACAACAACATAGTCAAGTTACCTCTTTGTATGTTTAGGAATTACCTTCTCCTTCAAGGTATTTACACTAGGAAAGCGTAGTGTGTCCTGATTAATATTTCAGTAGTAAAGATTTGAGTGATCTGAACCTTGGTAAAACCTTAATTCAAAATTGTTAACAAATACTTCCAGTGCCAAGACTACTTTTATTTATATTTATATATACTTTTAAAATATTTTTATATTATATACATATTATTTAATATATACTTTATATATATTTGTATATAATTTTATTATTCTATACATATATTTCCAATGCTTAGATGTATTAGTACAGGGGTGCCTGGGTGGCTCAGTGGGTTAAAGCCTCTGCCTTCGGCTCAGGTCATGATCTCAGGGTCCTGGGATCGAGTCCCGCATCGGGCACTCTGCTCAGCAGGGAGCCTGCTTCCTCCTCTCTCTGCCTGCTTCTCTGCTTACTTGTGATCTCTGTCTGTCAAATAAATAAATAAAGTCTTTAAAAAAAAAAAAAGATGTATTAGTACAAAATTTATTGTTATGAGGGAAAACAAGCATAGCCAGTCATATCTGAAAAATGTCTCAACCACTGCTCCTCAATATAGAAGGACAGAATTACATAGGGGCTATCATACAATTAATCATCCCTCTCTTCCCTGAAATTCCCTTAATTTCATTCATTAGAAGGGGATATAAAGACTTTATAGTGGCATACAGCTTTCTGATGAAACACTTGATATCTCAAATATTATGCATGTTTTTCTTTCAGTAAGCTAGTACTGGCTTCAGAGTTTGTGAAAATGGAGAAAAGAAAGACCAATTCAAAACCATTCTAGAAATTGTCTTTAAGTGTTAAGTATCCAAGTCAAAAGCTGGAAAGCCACTGTTAAGGACTGAACTATATTTGGCTCCCTCCAAATTTGTATGTTAAAGTCCTAAATCACAGTGCCTCAGAATGTAACTGTACTTGGAGATAGGGTCTTTAAAGAGGTCATTAAGTTAAAATGAAGTCATTAGGGTGGGTCCTAATCCAACATGACTGGTGCCCTTATCAAAAGAGGAAATTTGGACAGATACCTACAGAGGAAAGACAATGTCAGGGAGAAGGTGACTATCTACAAGCCAAGAAGAGAGGCCTGGAACGCGTCCTTACCTCAAGGATCTCCAAAGGAATCAACCCTCCTGACACCTTCAAACTTCTGGCCTCTAGAACTATGAGAAAATACATTTCTGTTTTTTAAGCCATTCACTCTGTTGTACTTTATTATGGCAGCCTTAGCAAACTAATACAGCCTTTCTAAAAACTAGGGTTTTTGTTCCCCATCTACATAAACCTTAGTCACCACTCCTCAGTGGAAATAGATAGAGGCTCTGGCACTCTGCTTCTCCAGCTTCTCAGAAACTGCTTTCTTACTGCTGCAGCAAGGCTTCCATAGATGGGTGTCAAGGACTTCCTCAAAGTGCCTTTTATATTAAACCCACAACCTAGTTTCTGCCTTTTCTAACACATGAGATTACAAAAAAATAGAGGGGTACTGTTAGAACCAGAAGTCATCTTTGTATCAAAGCCATCATCTGACTGATGATGCAACAGGGAGATTGAGATGGAGAAGTACTTGAGGTGGTATGGTGGATAAAGAAAATTTTAGTTTACATTGTATTATGAAGGATCCTCCTCTGCCACTGCCTTAAGAAACTTCATAAAGACTTAATTTTCAATACTTATTTATTTATATTTATTTTTAAGTAGGCTCCATGCCAACACAGGGCTTGAACTCATGACCCTGAGATCAAGACCTGAGCTGAGATCAAGAGTCAGACACTTAACCAACTGATTCCATCCAGGCTCCCATTCAATGTTTTAAAAATAAAATTTATATTTTTTTAGTGTGACACTGAGCTGGCCTTATTAGGACAGGAAGAAGAAAGTCTTAGATTTGAGATATATTTGAAGGACTACCAGATGGGAATTTGGGCTAATGGTAAAATATTCAACTCTACCTCGTATTAAATCATTACTCTAAAACAAACCACAAATTAACCTTCACCATAACCTCTCGGGGGTTGGGTAACTTCCACAAGTTAGGAATTACTTTAAGGCAAAAAGAACGTGAATTCTAGTTGGGAATTCAGGGCTCAAGATTAGATATTTACAGATAGAAATCAGATTTGGGCACTATTTTATGATTTCACTAAATAGGCACATTCTCTCAGAGGGTTAACAGGCTAAAAATTCATTCTAATCCAGCCTTCAGAGACACCTAATTGTTAGAAATGGTATCTTTCCTCATCTAAAAGAAGAGGTCTGTGGTGGAAATAGTTAGACTGGTTCAGGGTTCATCTCTCTTTTTTTTTGGCTAAGACTGAAACCACTGGAGGTTGGAATACTATGCTATTGTCATACAACAGACTATGGAACCACTGGTAGAAGGTGTTTACTACTATAAGTTGGAAACATTAAGAAGGGACACTGCCATGAATTGGGGAAAAGGTGTTGTGAATTATCACTGGAATAAACCAAATGCTCTAATAGTGTTAGGCTCCAGAGTTTGAAAATACTAGATATTAAGTGAGGATCTATAAAGTCTTGCATTTGGAGTTGGTAGTGAACTCAAAGCTACAAAGAACTACTTCTGTGGCAGTATTTAATCTCTCTCTTCTTGCTGGGATTCTTAGGTCAAGTTAACATCCACATGGCAAAGCAAAGGGAAAATAACTACCCATATAATCAGATTTTGAGATTCTTTTTTTTTTTTTCCTTTTTTTTTAAGAGAGGGACTTAAGGGAGAGAGGGGTAGAGGGAAAGGGAGAGAATCTCCCCCCCCCCCAAAGATTTATTTATGTTAGAGAGGGCAGGGTTGGGAGGAGCAGAGGGTGAGAGAGAATCTCAAGAAGACTTCCAGCTGAGTGTAGAGCCTGATGCGGAGCTCTATCTCAAAATTTTAAGATCATGACCAGAGCCAAAATCAAGAGTCGGACGCTTACCCTACTGAGCTACCCAGGTGCCCCTCAGACTGAGATTCTTGAAATGGGTCCTCCAGCAAGGTGTGGAAGAATAATTAGAAATGACAAGATCAAATTAGTTTAGGAGGTATTTATATAGATAAGAATTACTAGACAGATTTATACTTTATTACTAAAGGAACAAATCTTAAAAGAAGGCAGTGATGAGGGGGGTGCCTGCGTAGCTCAGTGGGTTAAGCCTCTGCCTTTGGCTCAGGTCATGATCTCAGGGTCCTGGGATCGAGCCCCACATTGAGCTCTCTGCTCAGCAGGGAGCCTGCTTCCTCCTCTCTCTCTCTCTGCCTGCCTCTCTGCCTACTTGTGATCTCTGTCAAGTAAATAAATAAAATCTTAAAAAAAAAAAAAAAGAAGGCAGTGATGAGTGTTGGGAAGAACTTGGGGAACAGAGATGATTCAGTATCCTAAAATCTGATCTTCAACTAGCCAAATCCCTGGGCTTAGGCCAGGTCCTTCACTCGCAACAATGGACTCCAAGAAGCAGCTCACCACTGAAGTTGTAACTTTCAGCAAAATTACCTTTCAGTCTGAAAAGGTGGCCCAGAAAGGGAACTGCTGTGACCATACACATATTCTTCCAGCAGCTCACAAATCAGAGTGTGGGGGGACAGACATAGTTGTAACCCCAGGACTAGTCAAGACCTTGAAACATGGATAGGTTTCACTTTTGCTTTGACTATGGAGAGGTGGGACATCTATTTGAAACTATCCTCAAAAGGGAAAGGGCTGGTTGAACATTCCATTTTCTTTGCTGGCAGAAGAAAGAGACCTTGGTTGTGTTTGTGTAGGATGGGGGCAGGAGATATAAGCACCTGATAAACATCAAAATTTTTCTCCTTGGTCTAAGAAACACGTTTATAGCAGACTCAGGTTTAGACAGAGATCTTGACTCTGAAGCTCTTTTTATTTTACCAAAGCAAAGTTGAACACTAAAATTAAACAAAGTACCTATAAATTACCTCTTTTTGGTTTATACATGGAATTACTCGTATGATGGAAATGTAAACACCTTGTTCTCATCTAATGTCTAATCCATAGCTCTGTCATCTTCTGATACTCAACTCTGCTTCTCTATTTCTACTCACTTCACTTTAACCATTCTCTTCTATAGGTATTTTCTCCTAGTAATATCACCCCCCAAAATATCAATTGCAAGCTTCTCTGGTCCTCTTGTCCTCCCAAAAAGTCCATTAAAATCAATCATTTTTCAAGTAACATAATCATACATTACTTCAGTCCTGTCTTCATTTATATTCTTCTCCAGCTTGGATTCTATGGCCCAGCATTAAGATTATTCCCTTTAAAAATCTTTAGAAACCTCTTTACTTTTGATCTTCTTTTGATGAACTCAAGTCATGTTTTTTTCCCCCTCTCCTGTACCTGAGCAACTGAATGTTGTCACATGATCTTAAATGTCATGTGGAATTAATTCAGTTGTTATTTTCATCCAGGATCAATCACAAGAATGCATGCACACATACACACATGTGCATGTAGGCACAACCTAAAACCTATTGCTTGTTCCATAATCTAACAATCTCACTTTCAGGTATATATCCAAAGAAAATAAAATTACTTCAAAGAAGTATCTGTACTCCCACGTTCACTGTGACACTGTTTACAATATTCAAACCTATACCTCATACACTGGATTATCAGTCAGCGTTAAAGAAGGAAATCTTGTCATTTCTGACAACATGGATGAACCAGGGTGAACCTGGATAGCATCATGCTCAATGAAATAATTCAGGCACAGAAAAAAATATACAGTATGACTGTCACTGAATTTGAAAAAAAGTCAAAATCATAGGAGCAGAGAAAATGGTGGTTACCAGGGATGGGAAGGAAATGGGGGTGTTTGTGAAAGGATACAAAGTTTCTGTTATATAAGATGAGTTAACTTCTAGAGACCTAATTTATAGCATGTTGACTATGGTTAATAATTTATATATTTGAGATGTGCTAAAAGAGTAAATCTCAAGTGTTCTTACCACACATGCACAAAAGGTAACTATGTGAGATGATGGATATGTTAATTAGCTTGATTGCAGTAATCACTTCACTATATATATATATATATACACACACACACATATATATGTTGTATTACACACCTTAAATATATATAATTTTATAAAAATAAATTAGAACCAATTAAATTACTTCATTAGGATTTGGTTTTTCTTAATCTCTCTACTCTGCCTCCTTCTGCATTAGGTTCAGTCTTAGATTCTGTGAAAAAGACAGTGGCATCAAATTCAAGTCCAGTACAAAAGAGCAAGTGTCTTTGCAGGTATCTAGCAAAAATCTTATGGCACCACACTCACTCTGTCCCAATATCAGTAACTATAGTGGGTGAATATCATAATTTTTAGGCATAGGTCACATACCCATCCTTAAAGCATGGGGTAAAGACAGCTCCACCTAAAACCCATTAATGGAGGAGGTGGAGGGCTTTCCAGCAGCAAATTGGGTGGAAAACAAATTGCAGTATTTGAAAATATATACACCAGAGGCAAAAATTGAAAAATATATAAAAAAAAGAATCTTATGGTGGTAAGATTATAAGTTGTTTTCTGCTCTATTTTCTAAAGTTTTTATGTTGGACAATTTAAAATTGTGTTGTTTTATATAACTATACATCAATCATCATTATTTGCAGACTCTGTATTTGCAATTTTGCCTACTTTCTATAAGCTATTTGTTACCCCCAATATCAATATTTGCTGCACCTTCACAAGGCAATGCTCTGCCTTCTTGTTTCAGCTCTCATACTGTAAAGAGGTATCCATTTTGTGATCTCTTTAGTACCACATTTTTTCAGTAACTGATTTTTTTGTTAAAAATGAAGTTCCCCCCTCCCCCCATAGGGCTAGCAGTCTTAAGCTCAAGAAGGCAAAGATGTGCCTTAAGGAGAAAATCTGCTAGATAAGCTTTGTTCAGGCAAGAGTTACAGTGCTGTTGGTCATGAGCTCAATGTTACTAAATCAATAGTATAGATCAAATTAAGTGTCTTTAAACAGAAACATATATAAAAAAATAAGCTTTTGTATTGATTGATTAATGAAAATGTTGTGACCAAAGGTTTGTAGGAATCTAATTCTGCATTTCTTCTAGGAGCAAGGATTCAGAATTTGCTAATTCAGTGTTCACAATAACGTAGAAGAACATAATGACCATGAGTAATGAGAACAGACTGCAAGTATATATATGTTTTAAATAAATATAATAAAATTACATTTTCAATGAGTTTTATAAATGAATACAGGAAATAAATATAAAAGGCTAATATAAATATAAAAGGACAAAATTAACAATATAAAAAAGTAATTTCTTAAAGATATTTTAGCAACATAATCTATCCTTGAAGTAAATATTCTAAAAAAAAAAAAATTGGGGAAGCTTGAGTGGCTCAGTTGGTTAAAAGCCTGCCTTTTGTTCAGGTCATGGTCCCAGTCCTGGGATTGAGTCCTGCATCGGGATCCCTGCTCAGTGGGAAGCCTGCATCTGCCTCTCTCACATGCCCTGCTTGTATTCCCTCTCTTTGTCTCTCACTTTGTCAAACAAATAATAAATAAAATCTTTATTTAAAAAATTTGATATTGATCTACATACATCAAAGTGGTAAGTAGCTGCAGAAAATTCTGAATAGTAATTTACCAGATTTAATATTTTTATGCATGTTGCTCATAATTACAGCCTATATATCAGATCTTCAATTAAAATCAATTATTGAAAATTCTGAAGAAATATTTAATTTAATTTATTTATTTATTTATTTATTTATTTATTATTTGACAGAGATCACAAGCAGGCAGAGAGACAGGCAGAGAGAGAGAGAGAGGAGGAAGTAGGCTCCCCAATGAGCAGAGAGCCCAATGTGGGGCTCTATCCCAGGACCCCGGGATCATGACCTGAGCCGAAGGCAGAGACTTTAACCCACTGAGCCACCCAGGCGCCCCTGAAGAAATATTTTAATATGAATACAAGTTTCCAAAAAAACCATCAAACCACAAATTTTCAATAAATTTCAACCTGCAGTGTCTCTGCTAATTAAATAGCCTTAAACCCTTGGGTACCCAAAGTACTTGTTTTAATTTATTTTGCCAATTATAACTTCTTGTTGCAAAAGTTAAATCGTAAAAATGTTTTATGGACTTGCAAATTTTAGAAATGCAAAGGTGTACCAAGCAATATATCAATAATGGTTACTCTTAGTGTCACCTTGGAAAATGAAGATCACTGGGGGTTAAATAATCTTACTAGGAATGTAATTATAATGCACATAAGAAATATCAGGCAGGGACGCCTGGGTGGCTCAGTTGGTTAAGCGGCTGCCTTCGGCTCAGGTCATGATCCCAGCGTCCTGGGATTGAGTCCCGCATCGGGCTCCTTGCTTGGCAGGGAGCCTGCTTCTCCCTCTGCCTCTGCCTGCCTCTCTGTCTGCCTGTGCTCGCGCTCTCTCTCTCTCTATAACAAATAAATAAATAAAATCTTAAAAAAAAAAAAAGAAATATCAGGCAATAAACCTGGTTCAAGAAAATTCCCTTCATCTACAAAAATACATACTCTTTGGGAAAAATTGATATGTACTTTTCTGTAAATATATCAGTATGAACAGTATCTCAAACTTAGCAGTAATTTGTTCCCTGATTCACTCATTCTTTTTTTTTTTTAAGATTTATTTATTTATTTGGAAGAGAGAGTAAGAGTGCAAGTGGGGGGGGGTGCTGAGAGAGACGGAGAAAGAATCCCAAGCAGACTCCCAACTGAGCATGGAGCCCAATGGGGGGCTCGATCTCATGACCCAGAGATCGTGACCTGAGCCACAACCAAGAGTCAGATGCTCAAATGACTGAGCCATCCAAGTGTCCTCATTCAATTTTTTTCACAGATACTTACTTAAAGTTCCAGGTGCTTAAATATTAAGTAAAGATACTTAAAGTTCCAGGTGCTAAGGAAATAGCAGTGAATAAAAACAGACATAAGCATGAGTTAACATTCTAGTAAGAAGGGAAGTAGACAGTATATATTAGCAAACCAATAAATAAACAAGATAAAATTTCACATGTTGATGGATGCTTAAGGGAAAATGCTTAAGGGAAAAAAAAAAACCCAGGATGATATGCATTTGGGGGAGATGAGGAGATGGTTAAGGAAGGTTTACATGAAAGATTGCATTTGACCTGAAACCTGAAAATTGAAGACAAGCCCATAAAGAGCCTTGAGAAGAAGAAAATTTGAGTCTATGTGAAGGACAAAAATGAGACCAGTATGACAGGTAGTAAGTGCAGGGAGGATTTCTGGTACAAATCTAGTATCAATTAGAAAAAAGAGAGAAAACCTAATAGGAAAACAGCCAAGAGACTTAAATAGGTACTTCACAAAAGAGTTAATCCATATGACCAATAAATATGAAAGGTTCTCAAGAGTCATAAAGGAAATGTAAATTAAAATATAATGAGATACTACTGCAAACTTACCCAGCAAAGTCAATGTTAAAAGGACTGACATGCCAAGTGTTAGTAAGGATACAAATGAACTTGAACTTTCATACACAGCTGGTTGGGTTGCCATTTGGTATGTCCACTGGCAATTTACTTTTCATTATCTACTAAATTTGAACATATGAACTTCTAGATATATATATGTATATGATACAAATATCTATATCTAATATCTGTATCTATCTATCTCAATAAGTAGGTTCAAGATATGTTCAAGATTTGAAGCCAAAAACTATAAACAAGAATCTATAAACTGCAGAACAGGAAAGTGAAATATGGTATACTCACATTATAACATAAAATACAGCAATAAAAATGAACAAATTCCTGCTACATAAAACTTGAGTGAATCTCAGAAACAAACCAAAAGAAGCCTGACTTTAAAAAAAATACATATTATTTGATTCTATTTATTTTTATTTATCTATTTATTTTTAAAAATTTTTTATTTATTTATTTGACAGAGAGACACAGTGAGATAGGGAACACAAGCAGGGGAAGTGGGAGACGGAAAGACAGGCTTCTTGCTGAACAGGGAGCCCAATGCAGGACTCTGGGATCATGACCTGAGCGGAAGGCAGAAGCTTAACGCCTGAGCCACCCAGGCACCTCTTGATTCCACTTAAATAAAGTTTTAAAAAAAGTGGAACAAATTCGCAGTGTTAAAAGTTAAGATAGTAGCTAGCTTTGGATCAAAGGGATCTAATGATTGAGAGTAGCCATGAGATAGCTTCTCTGGGGCAGGTAATATTCTTCAAAGGTCCTAATAATTGTGACAGATAATGAGTGAGAAGAAGAAATTCACTAATACCTTGCATGTGGTTATACATGTACACTTACTTTGGGATAATTTGTGAGTTCATCTACAATTTTCACACTTTTTTTTGTATGAATGGTATAATTCAACAAAGCATATATTTTCAAAATTTATTATATTATAGTAAAAAATAGATTTGAGAAAAGAAATAATGATTTGGTCTTGGGTAGAAATCAGGCACTAAGAAAAGGGGACTGATTCCAAATGTTCTGGAGGTGAAATAGGTAGAACTCACTGATGTATTTTGTGTAGGGAATAAAGGAAAGGTAGTGATCAACAATGACTATGACTATTAAGCTTTCAGCCTAAGTAACTGGATCAAAGTTGGTGATTTTATGTTTCCAGAGAGACAGAGCAGTTGATTGTGTTAGATATTGCTTAGGATTTGAGTAAGAGGAACAGAGAAATTGGCACTGGATTTAAACATGGAAGTCATCGATGATCAATGAACAACAATAAGTTAGTGGTAGAGATGAAAACCTCATTGGAGCATGCTAAACTGAAATTACGAAGGAAATGGAGAAAACAATTTTAGCCAACTCTGAGTTGGTTTCTATTTTTTTTTTTTTTCATTCTGTGAATTAGGAGGACAGAAATGCAAGAAAAGAGCAAGGTGGAAAGTACTGTGAGCAGAGTAAGTTATGACAAACATTCTACAAATGGTTGAGAAGGAATCTGGTATAAAAACATAAGCTTCACTTACTTAATAGTCTTGGTAGAAGATTAGGCCTCATCAACCATGATCTGCCTTTCCCCGTCACCCCAGAACTAGAAGCCATTTTTTAAGAAACCTCTTGATATATTACTTGCACAACAAATAGTCCTGGATTCCTTAATGATGTTCAAGTGTTGTCTGGTGCTAATAACATTCAGCATGAACCAAAAAATGTTTTGGACACAGGGAGATATTTTCCTTCTGAACTTTTATTTTAACGATCAATTTTAATTAAAAAATATTTATTGTACAAAATAAGATTTTAGAAAAAAACAAAAGAAAAACCGTTCCCAACTGATATGCAGAGAAGAACTCACAGTAACATTCTGAGGAGTTAAGTTTTTTGTTCTTAACTTTAGGAATCTTATCATCATTCTGTATTTCTGTTCTTCTGGATATGTGACAAAATTAAACCCTACATGTTCAAACTATTATTTATCTTTTCAACTACTTGAGGCCAAGAGCATTCCTAACAAATATAGGCTTGATCTCTGATTTCTTGCATCTGAGCTGCTGATTCTTATGGGAAATTATGTAGTTGGTACCACAACATATTCAAAGATTCCAACCTCAGAGGAGCTGTTAGCACATCTTCAAGGCTATCTTTTTTATTCTTTCTCTTTCCTCTTGCATCTGCACAGTTATTGTTCTAAACCTTTATAAGTAAATCCTATACCATCTTCCTCATTCTCAAAAGATAAACTTGCCTCCTACTTTACAAGGAAATCTCCATCACTTCTCATCATAATACCCAAAAATCTTATCTAAAACTGCTCTCTCGCATATTTGCTGCAGTTTTAAACCCTGACTCTATTTTTTTGTTGTTTTTGGTTCTGAAATAGTTCTTGAGGGTTTGCTGTGAGCCAGACATAATGCTTAGGCAAAGACAAAATCCCTCTCCTCAAGAAATGTTAAGCGTTTAAGCATTAGGAGACAAATGGAGAATGCGATGGAAGCAGAGGCTTTAGGTAGAAGGTGTTAGGCCAGGTTTAGGTGATGTCTAAACTAATCTAAAAAATGGTAAGCAGGGGTCAAAGTTCCTATAATGGGCTCCCTAGGACTCTCAATTCCTTTTATATACCTCCTAACACATTGTATTACAATTTGTTTGATGAAGTCCTCTATAAGCTAATGAAAGTCCACTTTGGGCAAGGTTTATATCTATCTTGTTACCCACCGTATCCCAGCATCTAAAAAAGTTCCTGTCAAAGAAAAGCACTGAATATTTAGAGTATTATAAAATAATGGAAATAATATGAACTTCAGAATTAAGACTGGCCCAGGCAGTGTTGATATTCAAAATATTTAACAACCAGAATGACTGTATCAATTGAGTATCTTCGTCTGTAGCTCTGGATTTAAATTCTGGCTCCATTTCCTGAGATTTTTAAATTAAGGCAAGTCAGTTTAATGGTCTGAATATCATTTTATCATCTGAACATGTTGATCACAATAATACTTAATTCATAGGATGGTTTCAGTGATAAAATGAAACAGCATATAAAACAACCCATTTCAGTATCTGACACATTAAAGATATATAATAAACGTCTGATTCCCTTTCTACACTGCTTTTAAGTAAGCTCTATTTGTAGTTGGACAGAACATTAAAACATGCAGAAACCAAAGTGGAATGAGTGTACTCCTATTATTTCATCTTCCCTTAAGGATTTTCCTCAGGTGCTCGTTAACAAATAATTTAGTTTACTTCTAAACTTTAAAGCAGTTTTATTCATTTATCTTTTTAAGAGAGAAAATGTGCAAAAGCACTCAATGAGGAGTGGTCACAGAGGAAAAGAATCTTAAGTAGGCTCCACCCAACAGCACAGAGCCTCATGTAGGGTGGGATCTCAGGACCCTGAGCCTAAACCAAGAGTCAGACACTTAACTGACTAAGCCACCCAGGTGCCCCTGCTTCTAAACTTTAAAATGCATTTTATCCTTAATCTTCTCTGTGAAGTAAGTTTAACATCTACTGTTCATTCATTTACCTAATTTGTAATTTGTGCCTATTTGTCAACCTTAATATTATACTTAATGATTCAGCAGAAATTTATTAAGGGCCTATTATCTATGCAAAGTTGTAATTTAGCTTTATCATTCATGGACTAGTTTATGCAGATACTTCTGGATAGATTCTGGCTGAATAAATGCTCCAAGATGCTTAATAGATATTCTCTTTCCTTTTTCATTTGTTTTAATAATGAAGATAACTAATGGATTTCATCCAAAATCAGAAATTAAAGTTGAAGGCAAAGAAAGAACTTCTGGCAGAATTAAAAACTGCTATCTGTTGCAGCAACTATATTCTTCAGATTTAAATTTTTTTTTAAAGATTTTATTTATTTATTTGACAGAGAGAGAGATCACAAATAGGCAGAGAGGCAGGCAGAGAGAGAGAGGGAAGCAGGCTCCCTGCTGAGCAGAGACCCTGACTGGGGGCTTGATCTCAGGACCCTGAGATCATGACCTGAGCCAAAGGCAGAGGCTTAACCCACTGAGCCACCCAGGCGCCCCTCTTCAGCTTTAAAATTTTTAAGGGAACAGTTAAGAAATAATTAGATATCTGATAAATTGTGCTAAATGCTAACTTCAAATCTTAGTCATTGATCTACATGCTTTAAGTCTATATTGGTTATAAGTATCTCAGTTTATTCAGTATAGTGAGACTTGTCAGCATGAAATAGCAGACCCAACAAGGATAATTACAATTAAGTTCTTCAGAGAATCTACCAAGCATAATAGTGCTATAAATGGATTAGAATTATATCTGTAGGTTGAGCAAAGAGAGCATTGATTTCAGATGGGCTTGGTTATTTGTCCCTATGTGTGACCATTCTTAACTGACTTTTCTCTAAGCTATTTGCACAGAAGTCATATAGTTGATTTGCTTAAACATAAAATTTTGTTCCACTAACCTGAAAGAACAATCTTCAATTAGGTTCACCGCTTCCCTCAAATCACAAGGCACAAGAATAGACTCTGAAGCTAGTCTAATTAGAGAATTTCAACTTGTCATTCGAAATGATTTATACATTGTCATTTGTGTTCCTCATTTTGTTCCTTTTTGTTATTTAAAAAAAATAAGTGTCAAAATTCTAATAAAGAGTGATGACTTTCTTACTCTGTGTGCTAGTAACTACATGATTATTGTTTCAAGAATCACTAAACAAGTATTGAGAAAATCAATCAAGAGTTTTAAAAAGAGAACCTGAAAACAGAAGTAATTTTAAATTGCATAATGTAAAACTGAGAACATGCTTCTTCAACAGATCACATCTAAATTTGCGAAGTGAACATGACACACTGAGAATAGGAATAAGTTAGAATTCTTACCCTGGAAAGAAACAATCTAAAGCTTTTTCCCAGTTTGTCCAATTTTCAGCTTCTTTAGAGGGGGTGGGTCCTTTGTTCTTCTGGCCTTAGAAGAAACCCTGGATAGCCTGTCTTTCTGCATGATGAAATGAAGAAGGCAAGGAGGCACATTAGTTTCATAAAAGACTTCCAAAAATCTTCCCCCATCTATTCATCCTCCATCTTACATTTAGGGCCTTCATAGCCTTGCCATCATCTTTCTGGGAAGATTGATTCCCAGCTCCACTGTGAAGCCTCTCTATTATATTCTGTGCTGAAACTTCCTGGGCTCTTTCTTTTGACATGTTCATACCTAGTTTCTTTCAGAATATCTGTTGAAATCTTTTATCCAGTGATAACTCCCTCTTTCCTTTTCTGTTATGTGTATATTTTCTTTTTTAACTGTAATTTTAATGGAAGGAAAAAACATAAATAAATAAGGCCGTAATCCTGAACAATTTGCTTTCTTACCAATACATGTGAACACTTTCCCATGTCACTTATGTTCTATATTATTTAAGCATAGGCATGATTTAGTTTTGAAGCTGTTCTTTACTCCTCAGTCATATTATTTTAGATATGTCTAATGAAATTTAAAGATCACAGTATTTTTCCAAGATTGCAGTCACTAGATTATTCTTTGTATTTTATTAGTGATTGATTTAGAGACCTTCACTTAACTATTTTTTTCTTTTGTTGCCTGTGCTTTTGTTACCATGTCCAAAAACTCACTGCCAAATCCAATGCCATGACGCTTTCCCCTATTTTTCTTCTAAGAATGTTATAGTGTTAGCTCTTACAATTTAAGGCTTTGATCAATTTTTACTTAATTTTTGTATATGGTAGGTAAGGGTCCAACTTCATTTTTTTGCATGTGGATACTCAGTTTTCTCAAAACCAAAACCACTGGTTGAAAAAACTGCCTTTTTTTGTTGAATGGTCTTGGCATCTTTGCTGAAAATCATTTGACCACTTGTATGAGGGTTTTGAGGGGGGCTCTCCATTCCACTGATTTATATGTATGTCTTTATGTCAATGACATACTGTTTTGATTGTGTAGTTCTGTAACATGTTCTAAATTCAGCAAATGTGAAACCTCCAGTTTGTTCCATTTTCTCAAGACTGTTTTGGATTCAGGGATTCCCTTGAGATTCCATATTAATTTTAACATAAATATCTTCCATTTGTTTTTTGTTTCTGAGGATAGCCATCCTAGGGGGTGTGATGTTAATAATTCTAATTCCAATCATCTATTATGTTTTTTTTTTTCATTCTATCAGTTAGTGAAGGAGGGAAGTTTAAATCTTCTAGTAGTGTGTGTGTATCTCTTAGTTCATATACTGTGAAGCTGTTTTATTAAACAAGTTTTTTTTTTTTTAATCTTCTGGTGGAATTAATACTTTTTTTTCCTGAAAATCTGCTATGTCTTATGGCAATATTTTATATTAGGCTATTTTCTACTTCAGCTTAGTTTATTCAAGATTGATATTTTTTTTATCTTTTGCTATTTTCCACAGATCTTTTATTATCAGCATGTTTTTCTTAATCCAATATGACAGTCTTTGAGTAGTCTGTGTACATTTAATGTAATACTGATATATTTGGTTTTCAATATATCATCCTCCAGTATTCAAAGCAATAAAATGAATGTCATTCAAATCTATTTTTCCTGAACTTTTTATCAAGATATCGTTAGAAGTGACCACAATTATTAATATTATGTATTTTCAATATTTAAAATTTGTATTACTTTTTCAGCAAAAAGGAGAAGTGAGACTGACATAATTTAGGTCACGTAGGGTAAAAGTATACTCTAACTCTTAACTAAAGGAACATTTCATAGACATATCATATAAATATGCCTAACGCTACATTTTATAGTTGACAATTTCCTTATTGCTCTATATTTCTCTTCTGAAAAAGTAAATAAACCTGTCTCACAGTTTCTGTAAAGATGAAAGATATTTATAATCTTTCAAAGATTTCTGTTGCTTTATTTTTAGAGAACAAGGATTATGGAATAGTCTGCTGATTCACTTAATATCAAGATGAATAAAAATTTTCCTCAGGCCTCTTCCACTTTTCCTCAACCCAAGCCATTATTTCCCCCCAAAGATCTCCACATGGATATATTTTTTTCACATGCATATTTTTTAAGTGAGTTTGCTTTATCTGGAAAACTATAATTGTTCTCTGTCTAGCTGCACAGACAAAAAAAACATTTTTTTTTCATTCTCTTGAGACTCTTTGGCCTATGTTTCATAACTTTTACAACAAATATTGACCAAAACATTAAATATCCCCACAGTGAACAATATACTCTTAGTGAATTGTATACTCAATGTAAAAAAATAACTACATTTTTCATGAATATAAATGTTATTGTTAATTTAAACTGTATTTCTGCTGTTAACAGATTCCCAAGTTAAAACACAAGATTTGGTGTAGATGTAGTTATTTCATTCCCTTGTCATCTAAACAGAACTAAAAATCAAAACTGAAAGACAATAAAAAGATAGTCTGGCTTCTAAAACTCTTAGTTTTGAGCAATCACTTCAGTCACTAAGCTCAACATATCAGTGATTTTCTCAATGTATAGTTAAGTATTTCCAAGTAGTTCTAGTTCTGTCTTATCTCTGATCTTTAAACTTCTATATTATCTAACACAGGTATTTGAAACCTATTAGTTCATTTGAGATAATAAATATATCAAACTGTCCTGTCACAGAAACAAAAGAAACACTTCTTCAAATCGAAAATTTGAATTATTCTAGAAAAAGTACTGGTAGGACAGAATAACTTTTTTTTTTTTAATACTCCTACCAATAACATACACATAGCAATGCAATTCATTATGAAGATTTAGAAGAACAATTAAGAATTTTGATATTAGTTTCGGATGATCGTTGGGGAAAATTTTTTTTATTCTGGGCACAAAGGGAACAAAACAGCTTTGATTTCTACTAGGGAACACTGAGTGTCAAAATAGTATCATACCAGTGATTAAAAACCTATTTTTTTTTTGTACTTTTAAGAATCAACTGACTATCCATACAGAGACTATTTAAAAATCAATACTAGGTTTTAGGGTAATAAAAATACCCTATACAAAACCATAATGATGGATACATTTGCCCAAACCCTTAGAATGCACAATGCTAAGAGTGAATACTATGTCAACTATGGACTCCAGCTGATTATGATGTGTCAATGCAGATTTATCAATTGTAACAATTATACCTCTGGTGGGGGGGATATTGACAATGGGAGTGACTGCGTATGTGTGGGAGTAGGGGTTTTATGGGAAATCTCTATACCTTTTCTTCAATTTTGCCATGAATCTTAAATGGCTCTGAAAAATTAAAGCCTTAATTTTAAAAAAGAAAAAAAACCTATGCTAAGAACTTATGTCTTTAACTTTGCAACTGTTATAAATTCAACAATTTCACTTTTATATAGTGTGAGTTGTGCGATGGGCTTGGAAATTTTCCCTATCCTTTGCTACATATTCTATTTTTAAAAATTCTAGCTTAATTTCTTTCTACAGATCTTATAGAAGCTTAGTGTCATCCTTTCGTTGTTTATATGGTAGCTTTATAAAATATCTTTCCTCTAACAAACTGACTTTGTCTTCTTGGTTTTTACAGCGAACATGCAGAAATCTCTGAATTATTTCTTCTCTTCCCATTTTAAATAAGAAAAGAAGTTTTCATAGGCACATATACTAATTGTCATGAAAAAATCAATGGGAGAGAATTGCTTGTCATATTAAATTCCACATAGGTCTTCATCTATGTGACTGATTTCCCTGTGATAGATTTTATTTCCTTATACATCAAAAAGTCATTTGGCTCTTTCATCTCAGGGCCTAAAACAATGTCTAGCACATGTTAGGTGCTACATAAATACTTGCTAATTAATAAATTACTGAATTATTATCCCTAACAGCAAGAGTACAACTTTCAAGCCTCAGAGGAGGATTGTTCTTACTTCACTTAAGAATATAGGATTCCCTCTACTGGATCTTTTTTCTTTCTCTGTACAACATACCAACCCTATTCTGGGCTCTCTGTTGCTGTTCTGTTAGCTGTCCTCGTATTTCTTCTTCCTCCTTTAGGGCTTTTCAGGGCTATCAAATTTTCATGTTTCCAAAAGAAAATCACTGCACTTAGTTACTGTGCATGCAATTATGACACTCAAGTTTTATTAAAAAAAAAAAAAAAGAAAGCTCTTAGTTACTATGCATACAATTATGACACTCAAGTTTTATCTTAAAAAAAAATGAAAGCTCTGTCAGAAGCTAGTTCTGATTGAATACAAAGTATTCCAAGTCAAAGTTATTATGAAGCACAGACTGTACATCTAAAACAAGGCTAGTTCCTACAGACAGTAGCATCTCTCTCTTTTATAAATCAAATGTAAATGCCATACTAATTTATATCTATTATTATTCATCCTGTTGAAAAGCATATGAACAAGCTCTCCACAGTTGGGAACTTGACTATCATTTCTTTTCTCCTTGAATTCACATTTTTATATATATTCATATTTTTATCTCATATTTATTATTCTCCTACATAAGTTTTTCCTAACATTTTAGTGTTTGAAAATATTTTAAGCTGACCATCCTGTCACATTTCCCTCTAACAACAAAAAGATTTTTAAATTCCTGAGAACATAAGTTCTAAAAATTTTCCTTACTATTGTATTATCATTAAATTACTAGGCTACTACTGATCAAATAACAAACATTATTACAAATTATGATCATTTGAAAATACCAAGTCAGCTTTTATTAGAAATGCATCTCGAAAAGAAATAGGTAGGGCCTTCTCCAACACCCATTTAGATCATATATCCAGGATGAATACTACTCATTGCTAGAAAGAAACAGTTAAGTTTTTCTTTTACTTTGTATTCTTCCATTCCAAGTATTTGGGAGTAGAAGGATGTCTGGTTGTAACAATCCTTTTGAACTACTAAGCCATGTACCAAAAATCACATAGAGGTATGTATCAAAAATTATTTTTTAGTAGTCAGCTGACAACTCAATTAAGTTCTGCAATATTTCTGAAGGCCTTTGGCAATTGTCATTCTTACAAAGGAATCAATTACCCAGTAATTAGAATCACTCACTTTCTAAACAGATTTAGGTCAGATTAAAAGTATTGCTTTTTATTAGAGCAGAAGAGGGACAATTACTAAAGAGGAAGGGAGAAAGGTATCTGATTCAGCACACTCTGAGGTAGATCAATTTTAGGGAAGAAAACATGCAAGGGGACAACCTGAGAATTAGTACCTTCAAACTATCCTTTATGTACGGATATGTATGGAAATCCTCCATGTATCTTCTAAAGTTAAGGGTTAGGAATATGTGTGGCCCTGTTTGAAGCCTGGTGCTTCAGGATATACACAGATTTGGATATACACAGTTTAACAAGTCACGACTTTTAAGTAGTTCACATCCTTTTGTCTATATACATGTGCTCTCCCCCTCCCCCCCCCCCCCCCCCCCGCCTTTGGAGGGGTGTGTGTGTGTTTGTGATGAGGTGGGAGAAAATAATTTTAACAAAATAATTTTGTTAATAAACTTCTTCATAATGACAGTAAGGAGATGTTTTTCAACAGAAAACTAAAATAATGGGCTGTCAGTTTCTTAGAGGGAAAAGATAAAAATGAATTTCCCTTCGTTTTCAACAAGTCTCAAAGTATTCTAAATTGTCAAAGTTGAAAAATAGAAAGCATTTTCATATCTACAAATTAGAAACCAGATTGTCATTTTATTTCTGATGATTTGGGGTGTCTCCGCCGATTTGGTAAACATTCCTCAAAACTCTACCAGCCAAAACATCCTTAATTTAGTGGTCTGCTTTTTAAATTGTCAAAGCGCGTTACCAAGGCAATCAAATAAATGACTCATATCTAAAATACTAAAAACAGTGCTCTCTTCCATGCCGCAGCCGGATAAATTAAAGCAAACCATTTCATTATTTAGATTTAAAAAGAATATGATGTAACTTTAAGTTGCGTGTGGTCTTTGTTCGTAACAGCCGTGAACTTTCACTTAAACCAAAAAGAGAAGATTAACAACAAAAACGTATTTTAAAGTTAATCCTTGAATCGAATCCATTATAACCAGAGCTAACAGGTGAGCTGATGAATTAAAACGCGATGTAAAAACACCTTCCAAGAGAACTTATTTAAACAATATTCAAGCCTTTAGTTGACAAAATACTATGTAAGAGGGTGGCGACGGGGATCTTTTTTGCTAACTGGCAGTTAATGAGGATAAATTGCCGACAATTACCGTTTTCTCATTTTTTTTAAAAATCAGAAACTGCCTTAGAGCTTGAGGGGTTTCACGTGGCTGCGACCTCCAAAGACAGTGACGAGTTCAACTAGTCGTGACTTCACAGCTCAGGCCTATCATCTAGAAATTACTAAAGGCGGTAGAAAATCTAGGGCCGCCGGGTACCATCCGCAAATCCCAAAGCTTTGCCCTAAATTCAGTTATGTAGGTTGTTTTTTTGTTTTTTTGTTTTTTTTTTTAAAGAGCACTGTGCCGAATAACTGTGGGGCCTTGAGCAATTCGCCGAGCTTGTATTTCAAAGGCTGGCCTGAAGTTCAGCAGCAGCGCCCGGGAAACGGGGGTGGGAAGCTTTAACAGCTTCCTTCCGCCAGCCCCGAATGCGTCGTTAGTTTCCCAGCTCCCGGCCACAGCGAGGCGACAACGATATAAACACTGAGCTGATCCAACATACACCACAGACGCTCGAGGACCCCCAAGCGGACGCCGAATGAAAAGGAAGCGCTGGAAGAAGACCAAAAAACAAGCCAGCAACCCAACTGCCACAGACGGCGGTCATGCGCTTACCCATCTCCAGTTCCGCCTCCGCCTTCTCGCGTCGACGCGGCTCCGCCCCTCCGCGGAGACTCACGGGACACGTAGTACGCCGCGCCCACCTTCCCCTTCCCCCACCCTTCAAAGCCCAGGCTTGGAGAACGCCCTCTCAGCTCCCTCCTGACCGAAGTTCCGGTTTGCTCTTGCGGCCTGGGAGCCCAGCCTGAAGACCGCGGAAGCCCGACTTCCGGCGGTTCACCTCTCGTCCTCCCTTTAAGCCCCCCTCGACAGTGCTTCACTCTCTCCGAACGCGACATGGCCATCAGCCGGTGCGGACGCTGACGAGGCGGTCGCCGGCTGGCCTCGGTCTAGCGCGCGTGTTGCTGGGTAACGGGCCTTCTCCGGTAGCAGTTCGGCAATTCCTGCTTAGGCTTGTCTTTCCTTCTAGAACCTCCGGAGCCCCAGACGACTGGCCGGGCTGCGCCGCTTGCGGCGCAGCCAAGGGTAAAGAAATGGGAATTTCTCCGCGGCGTTCCCGGAGCGGCTGCCTTCTCTGGGGAAGCGGCGGTGCCTTCGAGGAAACCGGAAGCCCATGGTGACCCCTGGCGACCCGGTTTGTTTTCCGTCCGTTTCCAGACACTGGGGAATCGAAACTCGGCGGCCCAGGGGGCGGCCCTACGTAACCTGTCTTCTGGGTGAGTGACTCGCTTCAGCCGGCCTAGGGGCACGGGCGGTGCCAGGACCAACCTCCGCTGCCATTGCTGGTTCGAAGAGACACGTCATTTTCTTCACAAGCCCGTGCGCCCTCCTTTGACTAGGGAGTCGCCCGCGCCTGGGCATCCCTTAACCCCGTCACCTTTTCACGCTAGCTGTTCCAGGCCCTACTTGGTTTTTCACTTTGTCTCTATTGGTTATTTTCTTTCCGTACTCTGAATGACTAGGGCGCCATTAGTTGTATTCCATTCATTGAGATTGCATTTATATCGGAAACGGAAGAGGGACGTGTGGCTAGAACGGTACTGCCTGAGGCAGTGGTCATCACCCCCCACCCCCGCCCGCCGCCCTGTCAGTTATCGAGGCTAACAGTAGATATTCGTCGTTTCTGCAGTGTCTAACCTGTATGTTTGGTATGATTTTTGATCATTTGTAGAGTGACTCCTACATACATACACGGTAGGTTGACTCTCGTCCGTACAAACAAGGAACTCACATACTCGAAAGTGAGATAAAATATTCGCTAAAACTGTAATACAAGTTGGAATGTAAACTGCTCCAGCATGTGTTGTTGGAGATATACTAGGGTGATTGAAGAGAGTGAAGTACTAGACTGAAATTGACCTGTGCCTCTTAAACATAGGAGACATTTTTTTTTCCACTATAGAATTTTGAATTGGGGTGCTTAAGATCTGAACGCGTAATTTTTAAATTCTGGTTCTTTAAACATGCCATATCTGATTTCCCAATCTGTTGTGATCACTCCCTACTTCGTCTGTAAATTAGGAATGATAATCACTCACCTTTAGAAAATTTTAACGCAATATTGTTTATAAAATGGGAACAGGTATACAAATGTAGGGGTTTAGTATTAAAGAGGGAATATAGTGTAATGGGAAATGCACTGGATTAAGTCAGAACATTAACTCAGATCTGAGTGCTGAATTTTCCAGTTATTCAGTTGACACTGGGTAGGAGACTAAATCTCTTCGTCATTTTCCCAATCTCTGAAACAAGAGTAGTGCCTAACTCTCCAAGGCACCAGTACATAGTTTCTGAGTTTCCCTAGCTGTAGTCAGCTGGCTGGTTTACATTCCTGGCTTTACTTTTCAACCTTTGCCTTTCTTTTAGTCTACCTGTGTTGTTAACAGGAAATTCTTGCCCACATCAGAGGTCTTAGATTTAACCAGTTTTTATGAGGAACAAATGAGGTAGCTCCCCTAAAAGCTGCCTGACATACCATAAACACTCGGTAAATATTAATTACCAACACTGAGCATTTTTATTGAATGAAATGTGATGATGTTTTTCATGATCCATGAATGGAACCAATGTGATTTTTTTTTCTTGTTTTTATATTCTGGATTAAGGTATAGTTGTCTTGTAGCTATTAGAGAGTAACCATTGCTAATACTAAATTACTAATATACACTAAATAGGGAATATAAGTGCTCAATTCCATTGAGATTTATTACTTTATGAAAAGACTGAAAAGAAATAGATTGTTCTGGGGCGCCTGGGTGGCTCAGTGGGTTAGGCTTCTGCTTTCGGCAGAGGGGTCCTGGGATCGAGTCCCGCATTGGGCTCTCTGCTCAGTGGGGAGCCTGCTTCCTTCTCTCTCTCTCTGCCTGCCTCTCTGCCTACTTGTGATCTCTGTCAAATAAATAAAATCTTAAAAAAAAAAAAAAAGAAATAGACTGTTCTTCATACCTATGCTAACCTTGAAAAAAATCTTATGATTCCCTAGCCGTAACAGTTATTTTTGGACTAATACAGTTTAGTGACATATAGAAATTAGAGTAGAGTTTTTCATACTGTATATCTGTAGCTGAGCACATTTTGGGCATTCACTGAATTATAGGGCATTGGAGTTCTGAGGTATAAAGACGGAGTGACAGTATCATGAAAAAAGGCACTTGATCATCCCTTCTTTATAAACTAGTTAAGCCATTCCTGCCCCTAATTGTTTAATTAAAAATAGGGAGTGAAGGGGCACCTAGATGGTTCATTTGGTTAAGTCTTGGACTTTTAATTTAGACTCAGATCATGATCTCAAGATTGTGAGATTGAGCCTGGGGTAGGGCTCCATGGTCAGTGGGAGTCTGCTTGAGATTCTCTGTTTCTCCATCACTCTCTGCCTCTTCCCTGTTCACGTTTGTGCTCCACTGTTCTTTCTCTCCCTAAAAAGAAATAAATCTTCAAAAAATATGGGGTGGGGGTGCCAGGGTGGCTCAGTCAGTTGAGCATCTGACTCTTCTTAGTCTCAGGTCATGATCTTAGGGTTGTGAGATGGAGCCCAGAGTTGGGCTCCATGCTCAGTGGGGAGTCAACTTGGGATTTTCTCCCTCTGCCCCTCCCTCTCCCTCTAAAAATAAATAATATCTTAGAAAAAAAAAAAGAATGAGGAGTAAGTGTTGGTCTCTTTGCCTCCATAAGATTTAATCCTTGCTCTACTGTATCGTGAATAAACCTATGAAGTGGGTTAGGGATATTCTAGCTTTTCAGAGGTAGGAGGATGATGGCAATAGGAGATTCAGTTCAGAAGGAAATGTAGAACAGAGGAAAGAGCCCACTAAATAGTCCTTAATTCCAACCCTAGCTCTGTCATATACTGCCACTGTGATTATAAGCAAATTAACCTCACCTCTTTGAATTAAGTTTCTTCATCTCTGGTGGTGGTGATAACTTTTTAGCCAAGTTTGGTATGGATTTGAGGTAAAATTTGTACTATACCATTTATTCAGTGTTTGGCAAAAATGGAATTCCTTCTATCTGTTTAGGTTGCCATTCTGTATTTGCATTAAATTTTCCTTTCACAATTTAGGAGGGTAGCATCTTAGTAATGAAGTTCAACCTTGTCATTTTATTGGTGGGAAAATTTAGATCTGGAGAGGTGAACCAATCATTAATCAAGGTGGCAGATTGTAGACTAGAATCTGGGTTTTTGACTCTCTGGTCAAGGTTGTTTCTACCGCTGAGTTTTTCCTTTTCTGGATTCTTGTTAGAACAAATATGAATCCCTGTTCTGTTGCCTCTTAAAATGTTGTATTAAGAGCACAAATTCAGGGATGCCTGGGTGGCTTAGTTGGTTAAGCAGCTGCCTTTGGCTCGGGTCATGATCCCAGCGTTCTGGTATCGAGTCCCACATCGGGCTCCTTGCTCAGCAGTGAGCCTGCTTCTCCCTCTGCCTCTGCCTGCCACTCTGTCTGCCTGTGCTCGCTCCTGTGCTCTCTCTCTATCTGACAAATAAATAAATAAAAATAAAATAAAATCTTTAAAAAAAAAAAAGAAAAAAGACACAAATTCAGAAGGAAACTTATCTAGGTTTATATCCCAGCTTTGCCACTGATTACTCATAGCTGTAGATAAGATATTTAATTTTTTTCTAAAAGACTCTTTATAAATTAGGATTATAGTACCTACCTAAGGAGTTGGAAAATGCATTTGGAAGCACTAGTGCCTGGCATATGGTAAGTGATGAATATGGTAAATATTATGATGAGATATGACAGAGTAATCATATTTTTTTCCTAGAAAAGAAGATATTTCAGTGTTTTCTAGTATGTCACAAGCCAGTATATATAGCATGGCTTAACTCGGGGCACTCTTTTTTTTTAAAGATTTTATTTATTTATCTGATAGATAGAGATCACAAGTAGGCAGAGAAGCAGGCAGAGAGAGAGAGGAGGAAGCAGGCTCCCTGCCGAGCAGAGAGAGCCCCATGCTGGGCTCAATCCCAGGACCCCGGGACCATGACCTGAGCCGAAGGCAGAGGCTTTAACCCACTGAGCCACCCAGGTGCCCCACTTGGGGTACTCTTAATGTTGATTGTAGTAAAGATTGAAATTTAAGATTTTCTAAATTTAAGATTTTCTAAAATAATTCTTATAGTGTTTAGATCTTTTTTTTGGTCTCTTCCGTAGCCTCACAAATAGCTCTTGCTCCTTTCTACCCACATTATCTGGCAAATTGTGCCCTTCTTTCTCCATTATCATTGCAATATTGTGATTTATAAGAAATATGTATTTGATCGTTTAGGTGACCAAAATGTATTTCTCATATATATTTGGCTTTAGTCCAGAGTTCTTGGCCCACAGCTCCCAAACTCTTGGAAATTTCCTGAGGATAAGAGTTATAGGATCATCTTTTGTCATATTTGGTCTCTTAACATCTTTTACTGAGCAATGAAGGTGAAATGCATGTCTTGTTTATTTCTAACAAGTTTCTTTCTACCAAGACTGGGTTTATGTTAATAAGGTGACTTTTGGACAGCAACTAAGGATGGGAGCTGATTGCCAAGGAAACCAATCCCATCATTAGAGGGTTGAAGCTTTCAGCCCCACCAAGGTTGGTGGAGGTGGCGGTGAGAGGGGGGCACTGAAATTTTAATCAAGTGTCAGTGATTTAATCATTTTATGTAAGGAAGCCTTTATAAAAACCAAAAGAGGGAGGAGGGTTCAGAGAGCTTCCAGAACATTTCACATGCCATTATGCTGGCCCCAAATTCCAGGACAGAAGTGGCTTTGTTCAGGACCTCACCGTATGTATATGTATGGTCAGAAGCACAGGTAACAACCTAGGCTTACAGTTAGCATCCAAAGTAGAGGGCAGTCTTGTGGGAGCAAGCCCTTAAACTGTGGAATATGTTGGTAGATACTATCAGAATGGAGTTGAATTGTAGGCTACCCATCTGGTGTCCAGAACATTGCTTGATAGTGTGGAAACATCTCCTCCTCATATTGGAATTGGCTGACCAGAACACCTTTTAATCATTCTTGTGAATTTCATTGTTCTCAGCAATAAATGTCAACATCTTTCACCTTAACCCTTAACCCCCCTTTGGTTTTTTTGTTTTGTTTTTAAGAGAAAGAGTATACATGTAAGTGTGGGAGGGGGTGATTGTGAGGAGGGGGAGGGGCGAGGGAGAGAGAATCTTAAGTAGGCTTCACACCCAGCATGGAGACCCACCAGGGCTTGATCTCAACCCTGAGATCATGACTTGAGCCAAAATCAAGAGTTGGACACTCAACTGACTGAACCATCCAGGCACCCCTCACTTTACCCCTTTTAAATTTTCTTTTAATTTATACATCTCTTACGTAAACCTTTAAGAAGAAACAATTTAATTCCAAATATATAAAATAATTACATGATTATATAGATATATTTCCTATAGGTAAATATATGATTCTCCTATACTATTGTGATGAGAGAGACCATGAATATGAATTTATTTTCTATACTATTAAAAACACAATCTCCATGCACAAGTTAGGTGATGTTTACCAATTGATAATACAGAACTAATCAGGACCATAAATGTTTAAGAATAATAGTTATAATTGGAATTCCATAAATCATGTAGTAACCACTTAACTCTGTAGAATAGTGGCTCTCAAATCGGGTAGGGACTTAAAATTACATGGGTTAATTATTTAAAGTTCAGTTTGACATTTTCACCCCAGATATATTGACTTGTGAAGTTCTGCAGTGCTGTCTAGCAGTCAGTATTTTTTGTTTTCTATTATAATTTTATTTATTTATTGAAATATAGTTAACACAAGTGTTAAATTAGTTTCAGGTGTACAACATAGGAATTTAACAACTGTATACATTATGCTATGCTTAGTACACATGTAGCTATCATCTGTCAGCATACAATGCTATTACAGTATCATTGACTATATTTCTTATGTTGTACCTTTCATCCTGTGACTTACTCTGTAACTGGAAGCCTGTACCTCCTACTCCCCTTCATTTTGCCCATCCCTTATCCCTTCCTCTATGGCAGCTATCAGTTCTTGGTTTAGGTCCATTTCTGCTTTTGTTTGGTCTTTTGCTTTTTAAATTCTACATTTAAGTGAACTCATATAGAATTTATCTTTGACTTACTTCACTTAGCATGATGCCCTTTAGGTGTGTCTGTGTTGTCACAAATGGCAAGATCTCATTCTTTTCTATGACTAAGTAATACTCTGTCGTGTGTTTACTAGTATTTTCATTATCCGTTTATGTATCAGTGGACTCTTAGGTTGCTTTTGTATCTTCTGTTGTAAAAAATACTGTAGTAAACATGGTGCATATATCTTTTCAAATTAGTGTTTCCTTTTTTTTTTTTTTTTTTGGAATTACTGAATTGTATGGTTTTTCTATTTTTATTTTTTTGAGGAACCTCCATACCGTTTTCAGAGTGGCCACACCAGTTTGCACTAGGGTCCCTTTTTCTTTACATCCTTGCCAACACTTGTTACTTTTTGTCTTGATAGTAACTCTTCTGACAGTTGTAAGGTGATGATACATCATTGTGGTTTTGATTTGCATTTGCCTGATGATTAGTGATGTTGAGCATCTTTTAATGTGTCTGTTGGCCATCAATATGTCTTCTTTGGACAGATGTCTATTCAGGTCCTCTGCCCATTTTTTAATCATATTGTTTGGATTTTGTTGGTGTTGAATTATATAAATTCTTTATATATTTTCTTTTTTTTTTTTTTTTAAGATTTTATTTATTTATTTATTTGTTAGAGACAGTGAGAGTGAGCACAGGCAGACAGAGTGGCAGGCAGAGGCAGAGGGAGAAGCAGGCTCCCTGCCGAGCAAGGAGCCCGATGTGGGACTCAATCCCAGGATGCTGGTATCATGACCTGAGCCGAAGGCAGCTGCTCAACCAACTGAGCCACCCAGGCGTCCCTCTTTATATATTTTCAATATTAATTCATTGAATATGTCATTTGCAAATCTCTACTTCTGTTCAGTAGGTTGCCTTCCTTCTATTTTGCTGATGGCTTCCTTTGCCATGCAAGCTTTTTATTTTGGTGTAGCCCCAAAAGTTTATTTCTGCTTTTGTTTCCCTTTCCTGAGGAGACATATCTAGAAAAATGTTGCTAAGTCCAGTGACAAAGAGATTACTGCCTATGTTGTCTTCTAGTCTTATGGCTTCAAGTCTTATGTTTAGGCCTTTAATCCATTTTGAGTTTACTCTTTGTATATGGTGTAAGAAAGTGGTGCAGTTTCATTCTTTTGCATATAGCTGTCCAGTTTTCCCAATAGCATTTGTTGAAGAGATTGTCTTTTCCCCATTGCATATTATTGCCTCCTTTGTCATAGATTAATTGACCATATAGGCATGGGTTTATTTCACTGTTCTCTATTCTGTGTCTGTTTTGTGCCAGTACCATGCTGTTTTGATTACTACAGCTTTGTGGTATGTCTTGAAATCTGGGATTCTGGTATCTCCAGCTTTGTTGTTCTTTCTCAAGATTGCTTTGGTTATTCAGGGTCTTTTTGTGGTTCCACACAAATTTTAGTATAATTTGTTTAGGTCTGTGAAAAGTACTCTCGGTATTTTGATAGGATTGCATTAAATCTGTAGATGGCTTTGGGGAGCATGAACATTTTAACAGTTTGTTCCACCAATCCATGAGCATGGACTATCTTTCCATTTGTCTATGTCATCTTCAGTTTTTTCCATCAGCGTCTTACAGTTTTCAGAGTACAGGTTTTTCGCTTACTTGGTTAAGTTTATTCCTAGGTATTTTATTATTTTTGATGTAGTTGTAAATGGGATTGTTTCCCTAATTTCTTCCTGCTACTTCATTATTAGTGTATGGGAATGCAACAGATTTCTGTATATTGATTTTGAGTCCTGCAACCTTACTGAATTCATTTCTCAGTTTTAGTAGATTATGGGTGGAGTCTTTTCAGGTTTTCTACATATAGTATCCTGTCATCTGCACGTAGTGATAGTTTTGCTTCTTCCTTACCAATTTGAATGCCTTTTCTTTTTCTTGTCTGATTGCTGTGGCTGCCATTTCCAGTATTGTGTTGAATAAAAGTGGTGATAGTGGACATCCTTGTCTTGTTCGGGACCTTAGGGGAAACGCTGTCCATTTTTTCCTCTTGAGTATGATGTTAGCTGTGAGTTTTTCATATGTGGCGTTCATAATGTTGTGGCATGTACCTTCTATATTTACTTTATTGAGGGTTTTTATCATTAATAGATATTGAATTTTGTGCCTATGCCACCTTTGAGAGGAGGCTTGAGCTATAGTGAGCACTCACCGGGGGTATCCCAGTGTGGATTAGGGGCCTGAAACTCATTGAGGTGGTAAGCCAGCTAGGGCACCTGGACTCTGCTTCTGTTTACATTATCAGGGTGGAAGGGGAATGTCGACTGTAGCACTCACCAGTCTCCTGACCCCCAGAGGGAGTTCCAGCAGCTTTGGCTGGTTCTTTTATTTTTCTATAGCCTTTATTTATAAAGGCATGGCTTGCTTTTTTTTTTTTTTTTTCTCTCCTCTCTCTCTGTGCCAGAGGGCAGAGGAATCTGCTCAGTTTCCCATATCTCACCCCACTGTGGTTTGCAGTGGCCAGGGTGAAGCTTCCCTTTGTACCATGTTTCTGTTTCTCTTGCCATTCTCTGTGTGTGGTTGTTGTCATTCAGTCAAGCCTCAGTTCTTCAGGAGTGGTTGCTGTATAAATAGGTGCAAATTTGGTTTGTTCCTAGAGGACTTGAGGTCAGGATCTTCTGTGTCACCATCTTGGGCCAGAACCAGCGATCAGTATTTTGAAGAGAACTTGCAACTGATTCTGGGGCAGTGGTCCACATTTCACTTTGTCAAACACTGCTCTAGGTCATCTTCAGTTTTTTAGGCTGTTCTTGAAAAAGACATTTTGTGTGTGTGTGTGGGGGGGTGTGTGGTATATTACTATAGAATGTATTTATTGCTGATTTTTATGATCAAGAGAGGTCTCCTTAATCTTTGGGTAATATTTTTGATACTTGTTGAGTTTTAAAAGTTAATGCTCTCAATTCCTGCTAGATTTATCTTTAAAATATTATCTAGTCTTTTGATGATTCTAATTTTGGTAATAATCTGCTTATGACACTTTTTAAAATTTCTTTTTTATTTCATTTTTATTTATTTGATAAAGAGAGCAAATGAGCATGAGCAGGGGGAAGGGGTAGAGGGAGAGGGAGTAGCATACTCCCTGCTGACCAGGGAGCCTGATGCAGGACTCATTTCTAGGACCCCAGGATTGTGACTTGAGCAGAAGGCAGACGCTTAACCAACTGAGTCACCCAGGTGTCCCTGCTTATGACAGTTTTTAAAGATTAAAGTTAAGCACATGCTTGTTATTTTAACATAGTTTAAGTTACAGTAAATAACATTAGATCAGTATAGGATAAGTTTTCTCAAATTTTATATGTTAAAACTGGCCTTGTCTAGTTTGTTAAGGATAATATTAGCCAGTTAAGCTTTCATGATTTGTCCAGAAAATCAAATTTCCTGGGCCAGTAATTTTGGATACTCATGAAGGGACATTTCATCACAACAGTAGATAAAACTGAATCATACTTTACTGTGAGGGAGATTCATAAGCAATAAAAGCCTAGCCTACTTTGTTAATTTGCTAGCAGTTTTCCTTTCAGTATAATAATTTATATAATGGGATAGCTGCTTTGTATTTTTTCAGAACCTAAGATAGCATTTTCTTTGGCCCTGCAGCTTTTAATCTCTTTAAGTCCAGTTTGTACAGAGTAATGTAAGCATTAATATTTCTGATACTTTTGTGATTTCATATTTATTTTTGCAAAGAATCAGAGTTTCCTTTTTCATTTTACAGCAAATTTAAAATACTGATTTTAAAACATTAAAACTGCATGCATATCTGTGATGCTAGTAGATTTTATCTTGGGTGTTTTTTTGTTGTTTTTTTTTAAGATTTTATTTTTAAGTAATCTACACCCAGCATGGTGCTTAAACCTACAACCCCAAGATCAAGAGTCACATGCTCTACCAAGTGAGCCAGCCAGGCACCTCTTGAGTGTGTTTTAATGTATGGCTATTTCTCATACAATTTGGCTATTTTTAATACAATTTTTTAGGACAGATAAGCAGTTTTTATGCTGCTTTCCAAGTCATGTTTATGGTATAACAACTAAATATATAGAATAATAGTATAAAACTTGGAAGAAGCTCTTATATCCAAATAAATTTTCTCATATTTGGAGAGAGGACACCATATGCAACTTTTTAGTGATTTAAAAATAAATCATTTTTACTTTAGGCAATAGATTTAAATATATAAAATAAGCCAGTTTCACTACTCATTTGTTCTAAAAAGACCAGTTATCATACTGTGTATGTGACATTGTTACATCAGTATACCCCCTTCCATCTAAGGTACTTAAAAACCTTCCAAGGGGTTCCTAGTTTTGTGGTCCTTTTTTTTCCCCCGAGATTTTATTTATTTTAGAGACAGCGTGCATGCATGTGTGCACACATAAGTAGGGGAGAGGCAGAGAGAGAGGGAGAGAAGTAGAGGAGTCCACGATGAGCTGGAGGGGGCGGGTTTGGAATCTCAGGAATCTGAGATTAGGACCTGAGCTGAAATCTAGAGTCAGATGCTTAGAAAAGCCACCCATGTACCCCCCTAGTTTTGTATTTCTTGATGAATATAAGTATGTGAAAGATTCCTTGGGGAGGGAAAAATATTAACAGTTCAGGCTCTGAAATCCAGGTGCTTGTGCTATATACTAATCATCTGGTCTTGGCTAAGCTCTAACCTGCCCAGGCCCCAGTTTTTCCGTCTGTGAAATGACTACAGTAAGATTTCCTACCTCAGGGTAGTCATGAGAATGAAAGGAAATAATATTTACAAAATATTTGGCACAATACTAAGTAGTTCATTTGGTTATGGATATATTTTACAAATGTTGTGTAAGTATTCTTCACATTCTTGAATCATGTTCGGGTCTGTCTTGAATTCCATAGAATAAGGACCAAATTCTGTAGTCTCTCTACATAAAAGACCACTTCAGTTTGTTTCTTGTAGGTATTTTTTAAATTTCATATCTTGCCATTTCCCTTCTCATACTTTCTTCTCATACTCTTTCAGGCGTTTGAACTTGTTTCCCTTGTTGGAAGTTATACATACAATGAAAATAACCATCCTTCTTACCTAAGAGTGTGGGACTAAGAGTCCTTTCATTTTTTTTGTGATACCTTGTTTCAAAACCGCTCCTTCACCTAAACCCTCAATTCCTGTAGCACTTTCTCTTATTTTACTGCACAGCTGTCTTCCACACTGGGTTTTTTTTTTTTTTCCTTCCCAAGTAAGTGATTATTTCATGATAAAAATGAATAGCTGAGCTGGTTAAAACTTTGTGTAAAGTAAAAGCATCCATGCTCTGATCCTTAAAGTGCACAATCAGTGGGACATCTCTTTTGACTTTGTAGAGCAGTTTATGCTTATTTCTTGTTTTTCAAGTGTCTTCAGAAAAAAATAAAATCCCAATTGAATAAATCCTGCCCATTTGGTTGGATATTAAGATATGAGAAATCATATGTCTAAAATGGGCACAATTTTGTCTCTTCTTAAACTACACTGCATCCTATTACTTAACTAGCCAACTGTTCTTACTCTGCTAAGGTTTTAAGGTATAATGTGTATGAGAAAGAGTCTTATATAGAGATAGACGTGTATACTTACAGTTCGCAGTATGGTAGTAATCCATACTTTCCTTTGGGGAAGGAAATATGAACATTTCATCTATCAACAGCATGATTGGTATGTTTGCTCTTGTTTTGGAATAGAGTTGAATTCAGAAAGGAAAAGGTAAACCTCTTTAAAGAAGGGAGAATTTCTCTCCATCACTAGAACAAGGACAACTTCCACCAGAAGCAGCAGGAATTAATTATGGTTCTGAGGATCTGCCACCTTTTTGGAATACATAGGTAGCATCGTTCTTTTTTATTTTTGGACTTTCTTAATAGGGTGGGAAAGATTCTAACTTAGTAGGAGCTTACTTATGTGGTCAGAAATTTTTAAGTTGATACTGCTGAATGTTAGGTTTCACCTACTCATATTGTAGTATACACAATCATTTTTGCCTACCTTTCCTGTAATCTTAGATATAAACCAATACCAAACTGACATTAATTGAGAACAACTGGAAGCTTTCCATTATAAAAATCAGTAAAGCAAAAATACAGTGATAGAAGACCAGAACCAGAAAAAACATACACTTTTCCTTAGTATTCATGTTGTCTAAAATAAAGCAAAATGAACTTTACAGGCATTGATCGATACAGGGAGGGAGGTCAGAAGTTTTGGAGAAAATCAGGCATAGTAAAACAGTTCTTGTGCCTTAATCACCTATGTTTACATCTCATTATTTATTATTTTACTTGGGAAAATTACTTAAATTCCTTCTACCTTAATTTTCTTACCTATAATATTCTTGGAACAGTGGCATGCTAAGAAACCAAATATCATTCCAAGCAAGGAATAGTAAATAAAAATGTTTTTCATTAGTCATGAATTACTAATATAAGATACATGAAATTCCAATGACAGTCTTATTTAGATTGCTCTATTTGATGTTTTATTTCAAACTAAAAGGTATCTAAAAGGATTTTTTAGGATCTCTTATGACCTGTGGTCCCACTTACTCTATTTTTCCCATAAGGTCTTAAAAGATTTCAGCTACAATTTCTCTTTCCACAGTGCTTTTCAGGAACATAACTTTCAGATGAGGAAGTAATGCTGAACCTAACAGCAAAAGTAGATGTACAGAGCAAGTAAGTTCACTAACTACAGAAGTAACTGGCTTCTTGTCTTAGGTTTTTGAGTTAGAGTCTGATTTGAATCCTATACTATTGATTCTTCATTTAATAACCAGTATTTATTGGGCATCTTTACAATGTTAAGTTGGGGACACAATGATGAGCAAAACAGACCTAACCTGTACCCTCCCAGAGCTAATTAACATCTGCTAGCTTTAACCTGGGCAAATTACTTTATTTTTTTTTTTATTTTATTTTTTTTTTTTTAGGGAGAGAGAGAGAGAGAGAGAGAGAGAGAGAGCACAGGCAGACAGAGAGGCAGGCAGAGACAGAGGGAGAAGCAGGCTCCCTGCCGAGCAAGGAGCCCGATGTGGGACTCGATCCCAGGACACTGGGATCATGACCCGAGCCGAAGGCAGCCTCTTAACCAACTGAGCCACCCAGGCGTCCCTACTTTATCTTTTTGATACTGTAAAATATAGATAATACCTACCTCATAAAATTGTTTGGATGAATTTGAATGAGATAATAAAAAAGTGTACTGCATGGTGCTGGGACATGGTGAGTACTGAAATAATTCCTTTGTGTCTTCTATTGCAAATGGACAACAATCAATCAGTTACTGGTATGGAAAGAATATAGTGGAGGATGCATTAAAACTTCCATAATACTCTTGAAATGAATTGTATTTAGGAGAGTTTTAAAAAATGCATAGTTTGGGAAGTTATAAAACTTGCTGCTTATATCTGAAAGTGGAAATACTGATAATGAAGAAATATGTGGGTAAAAAATATCTAAAAAATTTTATCCTGTATAAATGGTGTTTTGCAACTTTTTCTCAAACTTACAAATAATAGCTTAGATTGGTTTCAAATGCTAGATGGATATCAACTCATTTAATATCCTTAAGAACTCTGTGAAGTAGTTGCTACTATTTCTTATACTTTATAAATAAGGAAACCAAGGCAGAGAGATTAAGCACAAATTCTCACACTAAGTAGTGCTTGGTTGCAATTCCTAGAATTGGGTCCATGCTCTTCACCACTATGTTATGCTGCCTCTAAAAGAAATCTTATAGAATATATAAGGTTGATAGCTGATTCCATTATAAAAGAAAAAAGAAAGAGTTTTTAACATTGACAGTATTTTCATTATTCTAAATACTGTCTCTCTTTTCTTGCTCATTTATTGAAAGAGACATTTTTCTTTTATATTCTTTTAAAAAGCTGTCATGGATGCACTGGTAGAAGATGATATCTGCATTCTGAATCATGAAAAGGCACATAGGAGAGACACAGTGACTCCAATCTCAATATATTCAGGAGATGAGTCTGTTGCTTCACATTTTGCCCTTGTCACTGCATATGAAGACATCAAAAAACGACTTAAGGATTCAGAGAAAGAGAACTCATTCTTAAAGAAAAGAATAAGATTTTTGGAAGAAAAGGTAATTACTGTCTATTATATTTTATGACTTAAAGAATAATTCAAAATACTTGAAGTTTTAATATTTTTCTATCCTGTCTTCACTGGTTGTACTAAGTTTCCAAGGTTAACTCACAGCTAGTCTCAAAACCCACTACTTCTTATACTGTGCTTCACATATTGTACATGGGGAATATGTGTAGAGTAGGATTTGGAATATATTTTTCTTGGAGTCTTTTTTTCAGATTGCCTTACCTTCATAAATTGTATGTATTTTATTCAGGATTTTAAAATCTGTGCAACAAATGATATGCCAGCAAAGGAAATTAAATGACAAAGAAGGAATCTCCTATAACATTATTCTAATGTTTAAAAAAATCTTCTTCACCAGACTGGTATCTTCTTTACCTCAACTTTCTCTTTTGTTCTTGAACACACAGAATAATGCTTTTAACTGATAAAGGTCATCTGTTTACCTTTCTCATGCAGAAATCTGACATTCTTAAATCTTATAGAATATATAAGGTTGATAGCTGATTCCATTATAAATCATCATACCTACTTGGCTTTTTGTACTGGGAAATCTTTATCACTTATCCTTTTATTTTTTGAGTTTTAAAGTTTTAACTTAGTTTTATGTTTCTTCTGATTAGATCATTGTATTTGTATTTTATAAACAGCAGCTTCCCCAATGGGGAAGGAAATGGATTCTTAGCTGCCAAGGAAATGAATCATCTTGTTATAAAAACTTTAGGAAGGGACTTGGTAGAGTTTGATTCATCTAGAAGAATTAAGAGAAAGGAGGTCAGTTGTAAATATCATCATAATTTCTTTATATTCATATACATTGTCTTTAATGGTAATCAAATAAATTTGTGATATAGTTGAGTAGAGTGAGAAAAGGTAACATTTTGGAGCTTGTAGTTATGTTTATTTTAGGATTAAGTAGAAAAACGTGATTTGGTATAGCTAACATTGGAAATATTTGTGTACTTTGTGACCAACAATCCTATAATTTCTATTCTGGAATAATGTAGTATTTAATGAACTACTACATTTATTCTTTAAAAAGGTCAAGCATACCTTAACTTGTCATTTTTTCTGGTGGTGGAAATGAAATACTACTGCCTTAAAAAATATCTAAGTATTATAAAAGAATAATGTACTGTTTTAGAATGATGAGTCATAAAACAAAAAGTACTGATTAAGTAAAAGCATATAATAGAAGACTTTAAAAATGTTTACGTGTACTTTTTTTGCTTTCTTAATCAGTAAGGCTTACTTGTTGGAAGTAAAATGTTTATTTAATTATAGTTCAGGCTTTATCTCTGCATTACAAAGAAAAGTAAGGTGTGGAGCCATCAGAAGACTGGCTTCTTTTTTGTTTTGTTTATGTTTGTTTTGTAGAAAAGTCCTTTGAGCTTTCCCTTCTAATTTTATACCATTAGCTTATAGGAGCTCGATTAGATGATGAAACAAGTTCTGTGGGACGTGAACAAGTAAATAAGGCCTATCATGCATATCGAGAGGTTTGCATTGATAGAGATAATTTGAAAAGCAAATTGGATAAAATGGTAAGTTGGTTTGAAAACAGTTTCTATATATTGCAAATGAGTTTTCTTTTTCAGGAAGTTTAAAATTAGAAATAAGAAAAATACTTACATTTATTAAATAAAAAATTGAAAATATACATCCTGAAGGCAAAAATAGGAATTTTTTTAAAAGATTTTATTTATTTATTTGATAGACAAAGATCACAAGTAGGCAGAGAGGCAGGCAGAGAGGAGAGAGGGTGAAGCAGGCTCCCCGCTCTGCAGAGAGCCCAATGCGGGGCTCGATCCCAGGGCCCCGGGATCATGACCTGAGTCGAAGACAGGGGCTTTAACCCACTGAGCCACCTAGGCACCCCAAAAATAGGAATTTTTAATGGTGATATTTATAGCTTATTTCCGTACAAAATAAATACATAGTATGTGATGATGTTTAGGAATTAAGTATATCTTGGGACGCCTGGGTGGCTCAGTTGGTTAAGCGGCTGCCTTGGGCTCAGGTCATGATCCCAGCGTCCTGGGATCGAGTCCCACATCGGGCTCCTTGCTCGGCAGGGAGCCTGCTTCTCCCTCTGCCTCTGCCTCCCTCTCTGTCTGCCTGTGCTCGCTCGCTCTCTAATAAATAAATAAATAAAATCTTAAAAAAAAAAAAGGAATTAAGTATATCTTACACCACTAACTTATTTTGAAAAATCATAACATGGTAGAATTTGTCAGTGTGTTTTTAAGAAAAAAGCTAGTGACTAGTATTTCCTAAGTTTGAAAAAGAAAAAAGGAAATTAGTGAAAAACTGGGTTCATCATCCCACCTTGCTTTTTTAAAGGCCTAAATGTGTTTTTTTTCATCTACCTGAAAATTAATGTGTATCAACCTATAGATTTTATTGAATGTAATTTGGCATTTTCCCTACTTAACTAGAATAAAGACAACTCTGAATCTTTGAAAGTGTTGAATGAACAGCTACAATCTAAAGAAGTAGAACTGCTCCAGCTAAGGACAGAGGTGGAGACTCAGCAGGGTATGCCACTTACTTGTTACAAATACTATAATGGAATCAGTGTAATTTTCCATTTATGTGTTATATACATTATCAGTTTTCTATATCTGTATGCTAAGACCTTAACTTATTTTATAATTTTAGGCTTATGTTAATTTCTCTGATCAGCTTTCACCAAAATATAAACTCCTTTAACTTTTCCTCAGATATAAGTTGCACCTTTCCTAGAGAAAATTTGATGGTTTTTGTTTAGGACTAGTTTGTGATGAAGTAGATGAAGAAAGGAGTAGAACTCTATTCTTGTCAAAACATCTTGCCTGCTGGTATGTCCTGGATTTTCCTTTTTTACTAAACTTTTGCCCACTATTTTAAGCACACTGTCATGGAGTAGTTACAAATTACTTTTTTTTTTTTTTTTTAATTTAAATTTCTGAAGTTGTTAAAATGTGCAGATGAGATGCTAGAGTAAATAAATAGTTCTGGAGCATATGGCTATTGGCCTGTTCCCATGAACATTCTGATGAGACAGGCAAGAGTAGGCCTCTGAGAGAGGCCTTTTGATAGGAGCTTGAGATGAGCTCCCTTACAGTAGCTGGTTGGGGCTTTTTAGCCTCTCTAGATCGACTAAAGAACTATGTCAAAGGTAAGTCAGTATCCAGTTGTACTGAGTTTCTATAGTAAATGTTTATGAATAAATTGTTTGGATGTCATTTTCTAGGCCTAATGGCCTAATGGTCATACTTTATACTCTGAGGGGACTAGATGGAGTAATTAGAGACATGAGCTTCAGTTTCCTCACTTCATTTAATTTTTATCACTGTCTTAACCTTGACTTAAATATTATTGACTTGTCAACAGTTTTAGCTTGTTTTTGATTAGTGTTGTATATTTTAATGTTCCAGACTGACAAACTTGTACTTTAACCTAAACAAAATCAGGGATAGTGGTGATTAATATATTCTGAAACAAGACTGGTAGGTTTCTTATTCTCATTAGCATAGGTCTTTGAGAGCAATATTACTGTTTTAAAAAACTGTTAGCTGTGCATGTTTTATAGTAGTTTTTGTATTATGTACATTTTACTAGTATAGCCTTTATGGAATCACAACAAATACAGAAGGCAGAAATAACAATTTTATTGTCCATCCTCTTTTTAGTGATAAGGAATTTAAATCCACCTTCATCAAACTGGGAGGTGGAAAAGTTGAGCTGTGACCTGAAGATCCATGGTTTGGAACAAGAGCTGGAACTGATGAGGAAAGAATGTAGTGACCTCAAAATACAGCTACAAAAAGCCAAACAAACGGTATTATAGAATTATTAGATTAAGAAATTCAGAATTCTGTGTATGCTGTCTATAGGATTTATAACTAAGGCTTAAATCATAAGTTAAATATATTCTAAGTACCTGGAAAGTTAAATTCTCTGAAAAATTTACCTTTATCTTCCCTTTTAATCGTTTTGTCTAAAATTTGATATACTGTATACTTCTAGCATAATCCCAGAATTATAAAATTTTATTGTTTTAAAGAGCTCATTTTTAAAAAAGCTTTACTAGTTTACTAATTTATTGAAGTGTTCCTTTTAAACTCCTTTTCCTTCAGTTTCCTTAAGTCCCTTTTTTCTGTAAAGTTTAAAGAGAACTCATTTTAAGTTTATCATTTTAATTTAATAATTTGATTAATGTAGACACCACAAGAGACAACTTAGTTTTTAGAACTGTTGAAAAGAAAAAACTTGACAGAGTCTACTAGTTTTACAAAAGTCTCAGTACTTTTGGGACAATGTCAATTTTCAGCAGATAGCTGAGATTTTAAGAATTTGGTAGAAAAGTAAAAACAGAAAACCCTGCTGAGCTGCTAAAGTATGGTTAGCCTGAAGTCATCCACTAAAACACAAGTTGCCTCTCAGGTCCTCACCAAGTTTGTTAACTAATATTTTACATTGGGTTCTAACAAAGTTGAACACAAGTTTTTAGATGTCATGACAGATAGTGCTAAAGAGAAAAGAAATGGTAGAAAAAAAGAGGAGTGTGAGAGCCATGTACCAAATGCAAAGTTTTAAAAATAGTTGTTACAAGAAAAGCTCAGTAGTCTGGAGTCAGTCATTATATACACTGAAGTATTTTAAATAAGTTAACCAGTGAGAGAATTGTTTCTCAGCTTAACCATTTTTTGCCCATCACAGCATTCTAACCCCATTCTACCCCAGGTTCCTCTTGGGATGCCAATAACTGATGAAGACACTACTTCCCCATATTGTCTGACTGCCCACCAGAACACTGCCCCTGAATCCCAATTGTCCTTAAATGGAACTGACAGTTCTTTATTTATAATGTTGTCTTTATTGAAGGTGACCACCACCGATGGATGAGCCAGGCATTAAGAATAATGTACCATTCCACCTTGGCCTCGGCCAAATGAATTCTTTTGAAATGGACAATGAGAACTGACAAAGGGGAAACACTACAGAGATTACTGTCAGTTTTTATTAGGGCAAAATACTCTTTTTCCTGCTTAACGTATGAAGTTAATTTCTGCCTCCCTTTGAACCTTACATACAATTTCTTCAAATGCTTCCAGCATCCTATCCCACAAGCTTAGGTGCCGTAGCCCCTGAGAAGCTAGCTGGCTGGCTGGCTGATGTGCTTTCTTGCTTGTTTATACATGTGTTTCTTAATTTTAATTTTAAAAAAATTCCAATCTAATTAACATACAATGTTATATTAGTTTCATGTGTACAATATAGTTAATCAACAATTCTAACTGTTCATCATAAGTGTACTCTTAATGTCCTTCACATATTTTACCCATTCCTCCCACCTCCCCTTTGATAGCTATCTATTCATTATTAATAGTTAAGAGTCTGTTTTTAGGTTTGTCTCTTTTTCTTTGTTCATTTGTTTTTTAAATTCTACATATGAGTGAAATCATGATACTGGTCTTTCTCTGACTGGCTTACTTTGCTTATTTGCATTATACTCTCTAGATTCATCCATGTTGTTGCAAATGGCAAGATTTCATTCTTTTTTATTGCTGAGTATTAGTCCTGTGTGTGTATGTGTGTACACAGACTCATGGTAATTCTATTTTTAACTTTTTGAGGAACTTCCAAACTATTTTCAAAGTGGATTATACCAGTTTGCATTCTCACCAACATGCATGAGGGTTCCTTTTCTTCCTCATCCTTGTCAACACTTGTCTCTTGTGTTTTTTGATGTTAGCCATTCTGACAGGTGTCAGATGATATCTCACTGTAGTTTTGATTTGCATTTCCCTGATAATCAGTGATGCTGAGCATCTTTTAATGTGTCTGTTGGCCATGTGTATGTCTTTAGACAGATGTCTATTCAGGTCCTCTACCCATTTTTTAAAAAATTATTTTTACTAACATATAATGTATTATTTGCCCCAGGGCAAATACAGGTCTCTCAATCATCAGGCTTACACATTTCACAGCACTCACCATAGCACATACCCTGTCCAATGTCCATAACCCAACCACCCTCTCCCTACCCGGCAAAGCCCCAGCAACCCCCAGTTTGTTTTGTGAAATTGAGACTCACTTAGGGTTTGTCTCGCTCCCGATCCCATCTTGTTTCATTATTTCCTTCCCTACCCCCCACAACACCCTGCTTTGCCTCTCAAATTCCTCATATCTCCTCTGCCCATTTTTAATTAGATTATTTTTTAGATGTTGACTTGCGTAAGTTCTTTATATGTTTAGAATTCTAACCCTTTGCCAGATACATCATTTGCCACTATCTTCTCCCATTCAGTAGGTGTCTTTGAGTTTTGTTGTTTCCTTTGCTGTGCAGAAGATTTTTATGTTGATGTAGTCATAGCAGTTTGCTTTTATTTCCCTTTCCTGAGGAAACTTATGTAGAAAAATGTTGCTAAGTCCAATGACAAAGAGATTACTGCCTATGTTGTCTTCTAGTCTTATGGCTTCAAGTCTTACATTTAGGCCTTTAATCCATTTTGAGTTTACTCTTTGTATATGGTGTAAGAAAGTGGTGCAGTTTCATTCTTTTGCATATAGCTGTCCAGTTTTCCCAATAGCATTTGTTGAAGAGATTGTCTTTTCCCCATTGCATATTATTGCCTCCTTTGTCATAGATTAATTGACCATATAGGCATGGGTTTATTTCACTGTTCTCTATTCTGTGTCTGTTTTGTGCCAGTACCATGTGCTGTTTTGATTACTACAGCTTTGTGGTATGTCTTGAAATCTGGGATTCTGGTATCTCCAGCTTTGTTGTTCTTTCTCAAGATTGCTTTGGTTATTCAGGGTCTTTTTGTGGTTCCACACAAATTTTAGTATAATTTGTTTAGGTCTGTGAAAAGTACTCTCGGTATTTTGATAGGATTGCATTAAATCTGTAGATGGCTTTGGGGAGCATGAACATTTTAACAGTTTGTTCCACCAATCCATGAGCATGGACTATCTTTCCATTTGTCTATGTCATCTTCAGTTTTTTCCATCAGCGTCTTACAGTTTTCAGAGTACAGGTTTTTCGCTTACTTGGTTAAGTTTATTCCTAGGTATTTTATTATTTTTGATGTAGTTGTAAATGGGATTGTTTCCCTAATTTCTTCCTGCTACTTCATTATTAGTGTATGGGAATGCAACAGATTTCTGTATATTGATTTTGAGTCCTGCAACCTTACTGAATTCATTTCTCAGTTTTAGTAGATTATGGGTGGAGTCTTTTCAGGTTTTCTACATATAGTATCCTGTCATCTGCACGTAGTGATAGTTTTGCTTCTTCCTTACCAATTTGAATGCCTTTTCTTTTTCTTGTCTGATTGCTGTGGCTGCCATTTCCAGTATTGTGTTGAATAAAAGTGGTGATAGTGGACATCCTTGTCTTGTTCGGGACCTTAGGGGAAACGCTGTCCATTTTTTCCTCTTGAGTATGATGTTAGCTGTGAGTTTTTCATATGTGGCGTTCATAATGTTGTGGCATGTACCTTCTATATTTACTTTATTGAGAGTTTTATCATGAAGGATATTGAATTTTGTCAAATACTTTTTCTGCATCTTTTGGAATAATCATATGGTTTTTATCCTTTCTCTTGTTCATGTGATGTATCATGTTGATTGATTTGGGAATATGGAACCACTCTTGCATCCCAGGAATAAATTTTACTTGATCATGGTGAATTATTATTTTTTTAATGTATTGTTGGATTTGGTTTGCTAGTATTTTATTGAGAATTTTTGCAGCCATGTTCTTCAGCAATATTAGCCTGTAGTTTCCTTTTTGTGTAGTATCTTTATCTGGTTTTGGTATCAGGCTAATGCTGGCCTTGTAGAATAAATTTGGAAGCTTTCCTTTCTCTTCTAATTTTTGGAATAGTTTGAGAGGAATAGGTATTAATTCTTCTTTAAATGTTTGGTATAATTTCCCTGTGAAGCCATCTGGTCCTGGACTTCTGTTCCATGGGAATTTTTTGATTAATTATTCAGTTTCATTGCTGGTGATTAGATTAGTCTGTTCAAATTTTCTATTTCTTCCTCATTCAGTTTAGGGAGATTATATGTTTGTAGGAATTTCTCCATTTCTTCTAGGTTTCCTAGTTCGTTGGCATATTATATTTCATAATGTTCTCTTATAATCCTTCGTATTTCTTGTAAATGTTTTCTCTTACTGCTTTTAGAATTTATCTTTATCACCACTTTGCCATTCTATGATTTGCTGTGGACACTTGATGGCATCCCTAAGTTTCCTAAAACCTTTCATTTTATTTTTTTCATTCCTCTGTTCAGTTTGGTTTGTTTTCCATTACTCTGTCCTCCAGGTCACTCATTGTTTTCTCTGCTTTCTCTAGTCCACTTTTTTATTTCTCTAGTCCACTTTTTTATCTAGTGCATTTCTAATTTCAGTTACTGAGTTACTATTTTTTATCATTTCTGTCACTTTTTTGAGAGTTTCACTGAGGTCCTCCACTCTTCTCAACTTCAGTGAGTAGCTTAATGACCATTATTTTAAATTTTACATTAGGCATATTACTTAACTCTGTTTTGTTTAGCTCTCTTTACTGTGTTCTTGTCCTTCTTCCTTTTGGGACATAATCCTCTCTTAATTTTGTCTCTCTATATTAGGAAAGTCCACTATGTCTCCAGCTCTTGAAATAGTGAAATAGAAGAGGTCCTGTCCTCTGTAGTACAATGTTCCCTGTTCACTGGAACCTCATGTTTCAGGGGTGTCTTCTGTGTGTATTGTGTTACCCTACTGTTCAGGTTGAGCTGCTTTTGCCTTCAGTCCATTTGTCTGCAGTGGCTCTCTTTGTTGTGAGCAGGCACTGGTCCCTGTGTTGTTAGTGAGCTAGTTTGGGTTTGCCTAGGGTTTGGCTCAAGGCAGACCAGGCTTTTCTCAAACACAGTAATACTGAACTTCAAGGTACTTTCCCTGTGTTGTGCCTTCAGAATCTTTTGTTGGTGAGCTGGCCCTATAGTCAGACTACGTTTCTATTCTTCTACCCACTGCAGTGGCCACAGCTGGACTGGTATATATGTGTGGTTGCTGTCCCCTTTCTCCAGGGTAGAAGTCACTTGGAGTGGTGCTGGCCCTGTCAGGGCTGCCTATACACTGCCTACAGACCTCTTTGGATGGGCTCTGACCAAAGGCATATTGGAAGGGGCAGGTGCACAGGAGAATGTAGGGGCAGGGCATATGGTGTTCGCAAGGTTTGATGACGTTTACTGTGAGAGGGGAGCTGGAGCTGCTTTTGAAAACTGCTTTATTGCTGGTGGGGATGAGTCTACAGAAGAGTTGGGGCTGGGGGAAGTGCATGCAGTGCCAGCATGGTCTATGCTGGTCCACTGAGGGAGGGAGGGTACCTGCTGCTGCCTCAAACTGTGGAGGCTGGTTAGGTTGGAGAGGGCAGATCTGCAGAAGCATGTAAGGCATGCTATTAGCAACCTATGTGGAAAGTGTGCTGCACTGGTCCCCGCACAGGTTCATGTAAATAGGTTGGGGGTCCAGGGAGGGAAATGGCGCCCACCAGCCCTTTTGTTCTTGGGGAAGTCTCCTAAGGATCCCTGCTTCTCTAGTACATACTGTGCTCTCTCCCATATACTGGAGGCATTTTTCAAAGTGCTGTTTCTTTGCTCTGTCTTTTTAAGGGCCAGGATTCTGTTTCCTCTCATCTTCTCTTTTCTCCCAGAGCTGAGCCCACCAATTTGTAAAAGTCCCAGGTGTTAAGCCTCACTGACCGTGGGAAGTGGGGTAATTAGGCCCTTCTGGGTTTTCAAAGCCAAATATTATGGGCGTTTTCCCTGTGTGTGTTCCCCATACCTGGGGTTCTTGGTGTGAGGGTCTGCTTTTCTCCCTTCCTGGTGCCAGTGGTGTCCCTCCCTCCTGCAGATAGGCGTGGGTAGGTGTGTTTAGCTCCTGCCTGCAATTCCTGCCTCTTCAGTATGGCCTCCTCTTTACTTTTTGCTGTAAATAGTCTGTTCTGCCAGTTCTCTGGGTTATTTACACTGATGTGGGTGTTATCTGGTTGTATCTGTGGAACGAGGTGAGCATAGGATCCTCCTACTCTGCCATATTTTTCTTCTTCTTTTCTTCGTCAAAAAAGACCTCTAAAGATTTTATTAATTTGAGAGAGAGCATGAGATGGGGAGGACAGAGGGAGAAGCAGACTACCCGTTGAACAGGGAGCCCAGTGTGGGGCTCAGTCCCAGGACCCTGATCATGACCTGAGCTGAAAGTAAAGGCTTAACTGACTGAGCCACCCAGGCACCCCTAGAGGCTATTTTTCTTTTTTTTTAAGATGTGATTCTAACAAAGGATCTATACCTTGAAGCTCTGAATTATAATTGTCGGTAAATAGATTTTCCTTGAAAGGAAGATGATAGCTTTTTACATAGTGGATATTTTGTTACAGAGTAGGAAAAAGTACCCTGGAATTGTAAAAAAATTTGGCTTATTATTATGGCGTTGCTTATTAACTATGTAACATTAGGAATATCTTCTTAACCTGTTTTCTGTAAAGTAGACTTAAAAATCTTTTTTTTTTCCCATAAAGGTTAGATAACATGTAACACTTTTAGCACAATGCTTAGTATATAGTGTATTCAGTAAATCAGTGTATTTCAAAAAACGATTTACACTTAGTATATAGTGTATTCAGTAAATCAGTGTATTTCAAAAAAACTTATGGCAATCCAGAAACGCAGTACTGTTAAGTGGGTGTGGGGGTTATAGTTCAGTTCTTATTACTCTTTTCCACTAGATGGTGCTAGGGGATAAATTTACTTTTAGTTTAATTCATCTATCATAAATCATAAAAACAGACATTTGAAGGTAGAAGAAACTTTAGAAATTTTTCACTTACTGCTGAAATGGCATCTGGAAAGACTAAGAAACAAGAATTTAATAAAAGAGGAATTGTTTTTAAAAAAATTTTAAGACTTAGTTCTCACTTTCATAGGAATTTCTTTGGCAGGGTGAGGGGGGATTTAAAATTTAAAAATGCTCATAACTAAGATAAAGAAATGAACCAGGAAAAGGGAGAACGGAATGCTTAATATAAACTTACCAGAGGTTCCAGGTTGAAATCTTGATGTTGTGAGATGTATACTTTTAAATTTTGTTCAAAGGTATTGCTGATCAGAGTCCTCTTGGATATGGGAATCAGAAAGCAAGTCAAGGAGAAAAATTTATGTTCACCTTATTAATCTAATATCTACTATAGCCATATTTACAAATACTTTTGAGGTGGTATTTTCTGTGAAACATTTTATAACATCTTTTAAAGAGTGAAATAGCATCCCTTCGTGGACATAATAATAAGGGTTTTTTTTCTTTTTTTTTTTACCTAGTAGATTACTGTTTTGTATTAATGAGATCAAGTTTCCAGTGTCTGTTCCACTATGGCCCTTTTAAACTTTCCCCTAATATTCCAGTCATTTATATTCAGAAAAGTTGATCCTTTGGAAAAAAAGGACACTAGGGCCAAAGAAGTTTAGAAAGCACTGGATCTGTAAAATGGAGTTAGTGTAAAAGTCTAAGGTACCAAGACACCTGAGTAGCTCAGTTGGTTAAGCATTTGCCTTTGGCTCAGGTCATGATCCGAGTTGGGCTCCTTGCTCAGCAGGGAGTCTGTTTCTCCTCTGCCTGCTGCTCCCCCTGCTTAGGCTCTCTGACAAATAAGTAAAAATCTTAAAAAAAGAAAAAAAAAAGTCAGAGGTACTTAATAATAGCACAGTTAGTGATTCACAGTGTGCTCTTAAATATAGCAAAGTTCTGAGAAGTCTTAGAGTGTAGGAACCTGTTTAACTTGAACAGTGTTTCCCAATATTTTATAACAATGGCCCCTGTATATGTGAAACGTCCACATCACAAGGCACTAGTTGGGAAACAGATCTATACTTCTTAACAATTACAACTTTTTAACTTTCTTTTTTTAAACAAATGACAGGATCCATCTCAGGAAGACAATCTGAAGAGCAGTGATCTCCAAAGACTGAGCATTTCAAGGTATGAATATTTTTCAACATTCAGAAATAACATACTTTCCTCTGTAGGCCACTTTGTATAGCTTAGTAGATTTCTGTTAGGATTTAACCTTAAAAGTGAATGGATACCATTAGGGTACTGCATGTAATCTCTGATCACAGTGGATTTATAAAAAACATTTAATGCTCTTCAGCAGTTGGTTTGAACCAATGTAGTAGAAAGGTACATATTTTGAAGCCTTAAATAAAATTTTTGAACATTCAATATTTTAGATAGGGCTTTAGGGGGCTAGCTGTATAGAAAGTATTCTATATAATACATCCTGATTTTGCATGAAGAATTATACATTTCCATATGCAGTAATACCACCCTGTCCTTAAGGAAAACTTGGACCACCTTAGTCTTTGGTATAACATGAATTACAAGAGAACTGTCCTCTTGGGATAAAAACAAAATTAGCTGTACAAATTCATGTATTTTATTTTAACCTTTTTTCACTTAAATATATATCGTTTTTATTTAAGTAACATGTACTGTGTTTCAGATTACCTTATTTAAATCCCTTCTGTATGTGGATACTTTAATCCAATGAAAAATAGTGATTTGACTTCATTATTAGATCATTTGGCTTCCAAGGTTTACAAATCTAAAGTAAATAATGTGAAATGGCTCCTATTTCTATTGAAAACCCAATTGAGAGAAATGATCAACTAGGGCAAACAATTTGAGGATTGCAGCCAATCTTTCAGATCCAGGGGGTAGGCAAACTTTTTCTATAAAGGACCATCATATTTAGGCCTTGTGGGTTATAACATCTTTCTTGCAACTACTAAACTTTGCCATTTGAACAGTTCTTCCATTAATGCCTTCAGGTTTCATCTAACTTTACAGCAAGGAAGTTATTCCTTTATAAACAGTGTGCCTAGCTCAGTGTCCATGTAGATTATTTCTGAAAGTTGTCTTTAAGATACATTTATTTATTTTAGAGAGAAAGGAGTTTTGTGTGAGCAGGGAGAGACAGAGGGAGAGGGGAAGTAGACTCCCCATTGAGCCTGGATTCCAGCACAGGGATTCTGTCTGACCACCATGAGATCATGACTTGAGCTGAAACCAAGAGTTGGATGCTTACCAGTTGAGCCACCCAGGTGCCCCATATATCTTAAAGTTTTCTTATCAAAATTAACTTTTCTTCTGTCAACTGAGACTCCCCTCATTTTGTTGTATTTATCAGTTTTATAAGCCTCTTCAAACCATTTTTGGTAAGCAGGGAACAAAGAAATACGTTAGAATCAGAGTATGTCAAATGAAAGAGCTATGTATATTTTGTATTAGAGTTACATGATACAGAATGAGACTTCTTCCATTCATGGGAAATTTTTATATAATTTGGATCACATCGCCTGAGAACAACTCAAAAAGCTGCCCCCCGCAACTGCCCTGCCCTTTTAAGACATCCTATAACTAACAAGATAGTAAGGGACCTCCACACCAGGATTTAGGGGATAAATATACAAGGAGATGAGTCTAGTTTTTGAGGCTGCCAGGCTATGTAATTATGGCTTCAGAAGTACACTTATGAATTCTCTAAAGCTTGGTATTAACTCAGAGTATCAGCTGAGAGAAACAATTTTTAGAAAGATTTGCCCTAAGTTCTTCACTCTACGAGCTATGTGTCTGCTAAAAGAATTGTATAAATAAAGCATGTCCTGATGGTTTGCTAGTACTCAAAGTGTACTTACGGTTTTATACAAGTTGGTTTGCATTTATTTTATGTAAACAATATGGATTGCAAAACTGATTAGGTTTCCCTTTTCTGGTTAGTAACTAGAAAACTAATAATCAAATTTGTAGCTTACCCCTTGGTAAACTTTGTTACCGTGCTTTGTACCGTTAGTCTCGTTCCTAGCTGCATTTTATCTTGTTTTCTTTCACCTTACCATTTATACCTATTCCCAGTTTATAGTCGTGTGTTGTTTTAATATTTTTAAGTTACCTCATCACTTTTAAGTGGAACAGTTTAGATAAAAGTTTACTACATTAACAAAAAGGTTCATAGGAATGTTTCCACAAACCTTTAAGTATGAGTTTATGTATTTTTAAGGATTATTTTTTGTTTATTTGTAAAACACCCTTTTTGGGAAAACTTTTTTTTTTTTTTTTTTTTTTTCATATTTCCTCCATCATATTGCCAGGTGAATGAGGTACTGTATTGTTCCCTCATATAGAGTGAAGCTTTAGTTACTGGAGGCCTTTTATCTGGTACTTACTGTGTAGAATATCATTTAACAGCAGCCCAACCAGGAATTTGGCCTGTGTCCTGCTCGTGTTCTGTTTGGTTTTAGCTTTATAGGTTGCTGTGCTCGGTGCTTAAACATATGTAGGTATGGAGAAAACTTATATGGTAAACTTCTTGAAAATGTAAATCTTTAGGAAATATGGATTAGGTTAGTGTTTTTCAAATGGTGCCGTGCTCTCTTAGTGGTCATGAAACTTGGTGTGTTGAGAGAAGTATTTTGAACAAATATTGAATAAAATAGAAGAACATACCAGCATGTATTACACATAATGAGGGGGGTTAACTATGGTTTCTCATAGCTTGTTCTTTGGGTTGCAGTGTAAAATGATTTGTTGCTGGGCCTCACAGTCAAAAATGTCTAAAAGATGCTTGGTCTTGGGGAATCACAGTTGTCAAAATACACATTTCTAAATCTTTAGCTCTTGGGTAAGATATTTCATACTTTGATTTTAGAACTTCTGGGGAGTGTAATAGTGTAGTAAATTTTCAGAAGCTAAAGAAAAACACAAATAGGTGAAGTAAAAAATTGGATATTTCTTAGACAAGGAATACTCATTTCAGTTTTGAAGAGTTGAATAGTTTTAATTAAGAAAACTGGGCTTTTACACAATTTGACTTCATAAGCAGGATATGAAACCTGCTTATTAACATCTCAAGAAGGAGGTACGTTACATTTAAAATTTAGAGGATTGAAATTTGTGGTTAAGAAGGTTGTGTTGCCAGCCAGCATATTGGAGGTGCTTGGTAAATGTGTGATGAAGATGATGGTAATAATGATATGAAAGATGTGACCCCCCAGCAGGGCAGCAGGCAGTCCTTAGACTGCATAATTAAAAGATGGCTTTGATCAGCAACATGTTAGAAAATGGAGTAAGTTCTCCTGAACCTGTTTCCTCACAGGGAAAATGTGGTTACCCAGCTTGTCAAGTTGGTGAAAGAACATGGTTGAGCATTTATTACGATAGGCATTTTTGTAGGGTTCTCATTTCGGGTGCTTTCTAGTGTTGCACCTCAGTGCTCAAGTAGTTTTATAATTTCTTATACACACACACACACATATATATACATATTTGCACCTGTGTCATTTAAAGCAAAACTTGGCTAAATTCACACTCCTCTAAGGTTGGTTGGGGAGGGGGACACAGCCAGCCTATACAATCTCAAAAATATCTAGATAAGTGAAGCTTAATTGGAACCCCGCTAAAGATTTGTGGATGATAATTTGCCTTTTCCAGTCTCACTTAAGGTAATGATTTAAATACTTTGTTCAAATAGAATTAATTTTGTGAAAGCACTCTGGAGACTGTAGCACTTTCTAGTGTTAAGTGACTGTTATTACTTTATTATCCACAAGGGGGAGAGCTTATACTTAGTAATTTGTTGGTTTTGTTTTGTTTTGTTTTTAGCTGTAGTTTTTAATTTAGGTGACATTAAGGGCAAAAGAAAAAGACTTAGATGTATGTTGAACTTGGTGACCTAGTTTTTGGTTTAACCTAGTTTATAAGCAGTCTTCATTAAATTGAATTGGAAAATGTATATTAGACACTGCTTTAACACTTATAATTGTTTCTTTTACTTTATTTTGAATGATTAAATGTGTTTGATATTCTAGGACCCAAACATGGTCTTCGATATTTGCTTTTGTTTTCTCAAAGTTAGGTACTGATTTGTCATCTCATGCCAATAACTAAACAGTATTTTTAAACTGTATTATTCATATCGTGACAGTCTGCATGAATTAGCAAGTTTAAGTGCTGTATATGTGCTATGTAATGTGAGTAACTTTGAAAAGCGTACTGAATATCCACAATTGCAACAAGGAACCAACACTCTTCACACTTAAGACGGGTTCCTATGTGAAACATTCATTGTAACATACATCTCAGATGTTTACTGGTGAAGTGGGAGTGGTTAACTAATTTTTGTTAAGTAATTATTTAACACTTATCAAAAACCTGCAAAAAGCCCTGTGATTTTTA
>RCUC01166271.1:0-85591 GCA_003697995.1 Taxidea taxus jeffersonii
TTTTTTTTTTTTTTTTAAAGTAATGTCTATAGCAAATTGGGGCTAGAACTGACAACAGTGAGATGAAGAATTGCATGCTCCACCAACTGAGCTAGCCAGGCGCCCTTCTTACAGGACTTTAGATTGTCTTACTCATTTATAATGTTTAGGAATTTTCTGTGCCTGTGCCCATTCTGAAGCAGTATTGCTGAATATAAGTCTTTTAGACTGACTTAATGGCTCTGAGGCCTAATTGCATATTTATGTTCCCATAATAGCTTGTCAGGAGATAGTACTTGAGCTCTTTTGCTTGTGTTAAAGATGTTTAATGAAAGATGGCAGAGGTAGGCACATTATACCCAATTCATGAATTGTTACATGCCCCCAAAAGCCCATTTTAAATTACATGACATTCTGAACTTTAAGTGGTACGTAGAGCTATTTATTAGCAGCCTGTCCTTAATGGCAGTTGACTTGTGAACGTATGTCAGTATGGTGAAATAGAGTGTCAATATGGCTGCAGATTTTAACATTACACTGGAATAAAACAATTGATTGCAGTACTGCTCACTCAATTCTGTACATGCTAGAGCTGGCTGGAGTCTGTGGCATGCTCATTGGTGAGAGTTGGTAAGGACTATGCTTTTCTCTCCACAACTGTGTTCTGGGAAAGCTAGTCTCTTGAGCATTCTTGCTCTGAATGGACTGGGGTAATTTAACTTTTGTACTTTCTTAGCGTGATAGTGTTACATAACAAATGGCTGCTTAAAGACACCAGGAACACTGAGTTCTCCAACTGCTTCTGGCTAAGTAGCTTGGGGCTTCTAGCGAATAAAATACTACAGTAGCTAATCTGTCTTGATCTGAATGATCCAGATTGACTTTTCTTAGAAGAGAAACTGCCTTCTGATCACTGAAGGTGTAAACCACAGACACACTGTAAGATTATACAATCTAAGTCTAGGTTACACTTGAATTAGACTGTAATTATTGGCTTAATATTTATATTCAGCTCAAATATTGACCAACAGCATCTGGCCTGTTCTACCTCAGAATATAGTTTGACAGGCATTTATTGGGATCTTTGACTAGTTAGAAGGAAGATATCCTTAGTATTCTCAGTACTGAGGGATTCTTGCTTGCAGAAACTGAAGGCTCAGAAGAGGAGGATAAAGAAAATGACAAGGCTGAAGAAACGCCAAATGAATCACTTCTTGAAAATAAGGTAAATTAATATTTGTTCAGTATCATCATCTGCTTTCTTATTATAGGACTGTAGGTTACTAGGGTAGGCATGATTATCATAGTCATTTCTTGGTTAGGGACTGGGGACTCCCTGTTTGTGCCTAGAATACACAGATCCATTTAATCCGAGGATGTTAGAATGGGACCCAGCATGTCACTGTTAGATTTCTATCACTGACATAAGGTGATAACTTGGGATAGAAAGATATAGGGACCTATTCTGTAGATTTTCGGGAGAAAGTCCAAATTTTAAGTCATATATCATGTGTTTTTTTTTAAGCTGTGTTATATTACACATTTAGATTTGTGATCTGAAGATGTTCCTCTCATACTTTTGCCTAATACCAATGATTTGGATTTTAGTCTCCTCAAGAAAATGAAGAGGAGGAGATCGGGAATCTAGAGCTTGCCTGGGATATGCTGGATTTAGCAAAGATCATTTTTAAAAGGTAACACTTTGGTGTTTCTAGGCTTAGGTTGGGAGTTTGGAGCTTGGAAGTAGAGTATCAGTTAGGTTTGGACAAAGGCTATTAAGGTTTCTGATCATCTTTTCCTTCTTTTAGGCAAGAAACAAAGGAAGCTCAGCTTTATGCTGCACAGGCCCATCTTAAACTTGGAGAAGTTAGTGTTGAATCTGGTAATAACATTTTCCATTTTACTCTTTCCTTTAATGTGTCTCTATTTTATTAATTATATAGCATGAGTGGGGGAGGGGCTGAGGGAGAGGGAGAAGCAGGCTCCCTGCCAAGCAGGTAGTCTGATGTGGAGCTCTATTCCAGGACTGTGAGATCATGACCTGAGCTGAAGGCAGATGCTTAACTGACTGAGCCACCCAGGCACCCCTGGCAGTTGGCTTTAAAAGGAGAGTTGGTGGGACGCCTGGGTGGCTCAGTTGGTTAAGCAGCTGCCTTCGGCTCAGGTCATGATCCCAGCGTCCTGGGATCGAGTCCCACGTCGGCTCCTTGCTCGGCAGGGAGCCTGCTTCTCCATCTCCCTCTGCCTCTACCTGCCACTCTGTCTGCCTGTGCTTGCTCTCTCTAACAAATAAATAAATATAAAAAAATTAAAAAAAAAAAAAAGAGTTGGTTTGGGTTCCTATAGTTCTTACAGTAGTGAACAATTTCTTCTGAAATCTTTTCAGTAGGGATTCTCCTCCTTCCGCCCCCCGTTAGGTACTTGTATAGTCCAGCATCCTGGAGATGCTACAAAGAAAATGTAGAACAGGAGAGTAGGGGCACCTTGGTGGCTCAGTCATTAAGCGGCTGCCTTTGGCTCAGGTCCTGGAATGGAGCCCTGAATCGGGTTCCCTGCTAGGCAGGAAGCCTGCTTCTCTCTCTCTTGCTTCCCTTTCTTTTTGTTCGCTCTCTTGGTATATCTCTGTCAAATAAAATCTTTAAAAAACAAAAACAAAACAGGAGAGCATTTCTATAGAATGGTCTAAAATTTGAAAGTATTATATATTAAGTGCTGTCCATTTGCTTGCTGTTCTTTTTCCCTTCATTAGAGAATTATGTCCAAGCTGTGGAGGAGTTCCAGGCTTGCTTAAACCTGCAGGAGCAGTACCTGGAAGCTCACGATCGGCTCCTTGCAGAGACCCACTACCAACTGGGCTTGGCCTATGGGTACAACTCTCAGTATGATGAGGCAGTGGCACAGTTCAGCAAATCTATTGAAGTCATTGAGAAAAGAATGGGTGAGTGAGATCAGCTTCTTGACGATAAGCTTGACTGGCTCCAGCAATCAACAGTATTAGAAAAAAACGAATCCTTTGGTGGTAACTGTTACTGATCACTTCAGCCTGTTCTTTGTAGCTGTACTAAGTGAGCAGATGAAGGAGGCTGAAGGATCATCTACTGAATATGAGAAAGAAATTGAGGAGCTGAAGGAACTGCTACCAGAAATTAGAGAGAAGATAGAAGATGCAAAGGAGTCCCAGCGTAGTGGGAATGTAGCTGAACTGGCTCTGAAAGCAACTCTGGTTGGTTTGGTTTCCTTTTAAAGTTTTGATGATAGCATGTTTGATACTGTTGGAAAACATCATGGTATCCGTGTTCTATTTGTCTAGGAACTGTGATACGGTTTCCAGGGAGCTGGTGGTTAGAAGGAATGTGAGACTTTATCTAGTTTCCCTATCAAGTAGTATAATGCTTAAGAAATACTCTCTGGAGCCAGACTGGGTTTAAGTTCTATATCTGCTACTTGTTACGCACGACCATAGGCATGTTACTTAATGTTCCTTTGCCTTAGTTGACTCACCTGTAAAATGGGGATAGTATCTGTATGTTAAAATACTTCTGACAGTACAAATGGTATTTGCTTAACAAATGTAAGCTATTACTATCATCTTTGAGAACTCCTCTGTACAGATAGCAAGATATTGATTGGCTGCTGGAATGTCAGGGAGCTTTCTACGCCACAGGTGATATGATATGGATGGGTTAATTTAATATTTACACTGTACCTAAGCCCCCGGTTTGGGGGTTGCAGGTGCAGGTAGAGGGGGTGGATGATACTGCTGGTATGTGGAGGCCCAGTAGTATTTGAGGTCTTGGTCAGCTGTTTGGATGGCAGGCACCTGTTGTAGTGTGTGGGTGAACTGGTGGGTTCTGTCTTGGGACCCACTTGGGTCTGTCACCTCCTGCACAGGTGGAGAGCTCTACTTCAGGTTTCACTCCTAGTGGAGGAGGCACTTCGGTCTCCATGGTGAGTATTCAGGAGATTATTGTCACTTAGTATTGGGCCTGTGTGTCCTGTGTAGTCATACATTGCTGACAGAGTCCTTTTTGTCAGGTTGCCAGTAGAAAACCAACAGATGGTGCTTCCTCATCAAATTGTGTGACTGATATCTCCCACCTTGTCAGAAAGAAGGTAAGTCTACATGTGGTCCTTTCTGCTTTCTTTCCAGTCTGCGTTTTGTTTTGTTTTGTTTAGTTTGCCTCAAATGATGCAGGAGGCATACATTCCCTAATATTTGGTGAATAAGACATTCATTTGGCAAAGTTCGTGAGGATCTGAATGAAGGTAGTTTTCACTTGAGTATGTTTTCTAACCATTTTCCAGGCCTCTTTTGGCCCAGGACTGTCAGGAAAGCTTCTGAGGAGAATTGGTTAGATCAGCTTTCCTTGGGAAGCTGGCAGGTTTTCCTTGACAGTAGCCATTCAGCAGCAGACCTGCTGATACTTAAACTTTTGCGGCATCCCATCTTCTGTCTATAATTAGAGTCGTTTTTTTCTCTTGTGGGAGACTGTTTCCTGATTCACAAACTTGGGGTTTGGTTACTATTCAGATCTACTCCTCACCCTCACCCCACCCTTCCCCGAGAGAGGCTGGACTGGTATGGTATGTTGTGGCTGACCAATTTATTGTACCGAGCACAGGTTGGCGTGTGCTTCCTGAGGCCAAGGGCAAGACCTTGAGAGGCATGGATCCTGATGTCAGGATCTTCGCACCATGCAGCAGTGGGGGAGGAGAGGAGTGAAGGGCTTTTTAAGTTTTGCAGTACTTTGAAAAACTCGGCACATTTGTGAAGCCTTCCCAATTCTCTCTTCAGAGGAAACCAGAGGAAGAGAGTCCCCGAAAAGATGATGCAAAGAAAGCCAAACAAGAGCTGGAGGTGAATGGAGGCGGTGGGGATGCCGTCTCCAGTGGAAATGAAGTTTCAGAAAACATGGAGGAGGAGGTGGGCAGTTAAGAGGGCTTGGACTCTTGGCTTATTTCCCCTTGTTCTCAGGGCCTGGGAAACTAATTGTTCTAAGTGCATGCTCCTCACCTTGAGCCTGTTTGGATTACTTGACTGCAACCCTCATAGAAACAGTGCAGGAAACTAGTTTTGGAATGTGGGATGTGTCACTGACGAATGGAAGCTGTATACATATCACAGGTCCTGCTCTAATGAATGTATGAGATGGCACTTAATTGGGAAGACCACTGGGTTATTTCGGCTTCCCCCCTTTCCAAGTAATGTATGAACATTGGCTCTGTCAGCCCTGTTAGACTTTCGGAAATGGCCTTACATTTTGTGGTAATCATCCTGTTAGGAGTGTAGGGAGCAAAGCAGGCTTTAGGAGACCTGTTCACTTTCTCTGCCTACTCGATTGTATAAGACAGAAGGGCTGAAACTAGGGTCATTTATGCCCAGGCTCCCTATTTATCTTCCAGGCTGAGAATCAGGCTGAAAGTCGGGCAGCAGTGGAGGGGACAGTGGAGGCCGGAGCTACAGTTGAAAGCACTGCATGTTAAAGAGAGGGCGCAGAGCCTTCCTGGGAAAGTTTTTGTATATAATGTATTTTTTCACTTTGGGGGGGGTTCTTTTTGTATAACTTCAATAAAGATTGTAAGCAAAGGTTGAGGCTTTGATGATTTTTTTCTTAAATACTGGCTGACTCTGTGCCTTGGGGCGATCTGGGTTTAATTGTGGTCAGAGGTACTCACCCTTCCCCTTTCTGTACTGATCTCTGTTGGGAGTTCCCATCCAAGCTCCTAACATGGAGGTGATCAAATCAAGCATAGCCATGGGCCCTTTGTTTTCTAGTGGTACTACATTTTTCCCATTTTAAATGCTGGACTCCACTGTCTTGCAAGCCTTCAGTGGTGCTGTCCCTTGATGGGGGCTACAAAAACAAGACTTGGTGAAGATCTTGCTCTTTGGTGCTGATACTGTTTGGTGGACTTCGTGAGCTGATAACTGCCTGAGCCAGGCCCTAAGTGATAACTGTTCCCACCTAGTCTCCAGTTGAGGGTCAGTTATTCTAGAAGAAGAACTCTGAAGAAAACTTGTGCGGGGCGGGGGGGGGTGATTGTTGAGGAAAACTGGTGTGCTAACTGTAGAGAATTGAATTTTCTGGTTTGAAGGTGGCTTAAGATAGACTGGACACTTGGATGTGGTTGGAAGAATTTGTGGGGAGGCTGGCTGGTCGAGTTTTGTTTTCTGTACAGAAAGGCTGAAATATATCTTATAACTTGAATCCAAATTGTTACCCATCTGCAGTTTTGACTCAAATAAAGATGCTTTTAAAAAGTGCTCCTGGTCTGGACTTGTGTTTAAAGATCTTTCAGGGGCGCCTGGGTGGCTCAGTGGGTTAAAGTCTCTGCCTTTAGCTCAGGTCATGATCCCAGCCAGGGTCCTGGGATCAAGCCCCGCATCGGACTCTCTGCTCAGTGGGGAGCCTGCTTCCTCCTCTCTCTCTGCCTGCCTCTCTCCCTACTTGTGATCTCTGTCAAATAAAATCTTAAAAAAATTTTTTTTTGAAGATCTTTCAGTGGGATGCCGAACTACCTGAAGCATTTCAGTGTGGGATGTGGGGTTGAAAGGCAGAAACGCCCACCAGTTCCGCCTATGTAGTCAGGGTGCTGGTGCTCAGGATACTTGTACTAAAGCCATCCCACGGGGAACCTCACTGATGTACAGAGTGCAAGGCTAAGTGGGAGACCCTCCCTGCCTGAGCTGCCTCAGCCTTGACCCTTAGTTTAAAAACCTCTTAAGCACAAGTTACTGTTTGGATCTGAATTCCAAACTGTCTGCCCTACATGACCTAAAGGGATTTAGTAATTCTCACCACCCAGAGGGCTACTTCGCTGCACTAGGTAGACAGTAGGTCAGAATCTGCCGTTTTGAATAGCCAATGCCAGGCCATTTTCCAGTTTATATTTTATTCCCTAAATAGAAGAGAAAATGGTTGGAATTTTTCTGGGCTGGTTATGGTAACTCAGACTGTAGAATCTCTGGCTTTGCACTTCTTGAAGATGCCTTAGTGCGTATTAAAAGTCCTGAGGATTTTAGACCTTTGACTAAAAGGTTGGCACTGGGTTCTGGAACTAGGCCCAATATCAAATTTCAGCCAGATTTTGCATGTGACCATCTTAAGTGTGGAAGGTATGGGAGCTCCTAGTTCAATGGGGACCTTTATAGTCTAGAAGGCTTCCTAGAGGATGTCCTGAACAAAGTGTGGCAACAAGATGGGCTTTAGCCACCCCACCCCCCAAAAAGTTTGATGATCCTTAAAGAGCGCCCCCTGCTTTCAAAGAATTTATATTCCAGGCAATACTGAAAATACTTAATACCCATTTAATCCTCACATCTGTTTTATAAAATCCGATGTGGAAGGTGGTTAAAGCTATGGTTGGACCTCCTATTTTGAGCTTGTATCTGGGGTTTGCTTCTAGATTCTCTGAGAACGTGGAGTAGTAAAGCTGCAGGTCTGGCAACAAGTCCTAGTTCTGAGCCTGTTAAGCTACTCATGCCCACCCACATTCTCCTAGACTCAGAAAGCTGGCAGTGAGGGCGGTCAAAACCTGGATGAGGGCTCAAACCATCTATTCTTGACTCTGCTGCTGAGCGGGCTCTTCAGGAGGAGGGGGGTCAACAAAGCCAGCTTTTGGGGCAAGGAAGCTTGCTTCCAGTGAAGGTGGGCTGGATATCTGTGGAATAGGGAGAAGTGCATCTTTAGCAAGTGGTTTTTTATCTTAACTACCTGAGGTAAATCAAGTCAACCTCACTGTACAGCTCTGATTTCCTCATCTGTTTACATAGTCTACCTAACACATGTATGATAGTTAAAGGAGTTAATTCACAGAAACAGCTTGGAACATGCTGGTAATTAACCACACCAATCACACTGCGGTATCCCTGGGGCTAGGTGAGCCCTCACCGGAGGTGGGTGCTGGTACTCCTGGGCACTTGCGGGATTGATCTCTGCCAGTGTCTGGACACCTGCGTCTCTTGCATTAACCAGTCGCAGAAAGAGCTCAGCCTGACCTACCTGGAGAGAGATGACATGGTACTGCGTCTGTACCTGGAGGGGAGGAGATCCAGTCCCTGTCTTCCACACTTACCTGGGGAATCCCATTCAGCTGCCCAGCGCTAAGACTGGGGTCCAGAGGAGGGGCCCGAAGTGGAAGACGCCAACGGCCACTTAACACCCTTTGCTCCCGGTCAAATAGCACTAGTGAGGCCCAAGCCTTTGGCTGTGGTTCCCTAGCCCATGCCAGCCCCTGCCAGGCCTGAAGCTCACAGACCAGGGATACTGATGCTGAAGGTGGCAGCCTAGAACAACCAACACAAGATGTCAGAAGCCAGAACTGTTCTTTCCTTGGATAGCTCTCAGCCAGTGGCCCTGTATATAGATGGGGAAACAGCAGGATGAGGGAAAAGACTCAATTGTGACAAAAAGCATCAAGAGTCAATCTCCATCTACTGACCTGGGTACAGGCTGCCTGCTGGCAAGGATGGCACAATTGCCCATGGGCCCAGGAGCTGGAGGTGGGGGCAAGCAAAGGGCTGGAGGCAATGCCGTGGCTCCTCCTGTGTCCTGTCCATCTCGGGTCAAGCCAGTCATTAGTTGCACCCAAATCCAAGAGGCCTCAAGGCCCCGAAGGAAGTCATAGAAAATGACCAGCCCAGCCCTGAAGAACACAAGTTTCAGCTGGCATCTTTACAATCACCAACTCCTCTGAACCCTGTCCCTTCATCCCTGCCCCTCACCCCGTCAGTTCCCCAACCCTAGCTCTTCCTAGTGGGTCTGCTTAATCAGAAGTGATGACCAAGTCACAGGGAATGTCAAAGGAGGGAGGCCTCACCCAGGGTCATAGGGTGCAGGGCCCAGAACGTCAGAGGCCGGCAGAAGGAAGTAGGGATCCAGGCCTAGGTTCCTGGTCATGGTTCCAGGAACCTGCAGCTGTGGGTGGGGGAAGAGTTGACTCCTGCAGAAAGCCTCCTTGGTGCCCATGCTTCCCCAACTACACAAAACAGAGCGGCCCTGGCCCCAGCCCCTGGGTCCTCACGACCTCTTCTGTGCCACTCAATAGGATGCCTGCGGAGTGTGGAAGGGGCGGCAGCGGGGGAGCCACCTGCGGCGGGAGGCGTGGGGGATCTTCCCTCCTTCTCAGGCATGGGCTGGGATTCACCAAAGGTCGAGACTCCACAGGCCCTGGGACCAGAGTTAAGAGTAGGGCATCTCTGAGCAGGACGCGGCAAGAATAGGGCTGATAACCTTTCCCTGAGAGCCGGACCCACACGCACAGACACCTGGAGATGCACGAGGGCAGGATGGACAGGACACAAACACGTGCCTCATTCCCCATGCACGGCCCCTCTAACCCTTTCCTCTTCACTCAGCCTGCTGGGGAGAGCTAGGTGGTGTAGGACAAGGCTGCTCGCTGACCCCAGGACGCAGGGCCTGCACCCCTCTGCATCTGCAAGGCCAGGATTTCTGCCTCCAAGCGCCGGTTTTCGGTTTCCACTACTAGAAGCTCCCCCAGGGCGGCACCTGCCCCCTTTCCTGCAATGAAAAAGTCCGACCTGCCACCTCCGACCTCTGGTAACCAGCCGTGCAATTCTGAGAATTCCAGCTTTAGGTTTCTATAGACAAGGCCGGACTTGTCAGGCAACATTCTAGCCATTGCCACAAAGACCACCCAAGTTTTCCACCTTCAGGTGGTCCCCATGTCAAAGACGCCCCCCTCAACCGCCCTTTTCTCCTCCCAGAATTAAGACCACAGCTTCGGAGAGGCCCTCCTGTTCACCTCTGCGGGTCCGCAGCCGCCGCAGCTCCAGTGCGGATGCCTCCACCTGCAACTGACAGATCTGGCCCAGAACGCCGGGGTTCCGGCCCCCGCCTCGAACGTAGGCCTCACGCAGGGCCCTAGGAAGGGAGCAGGGGACAAGAATGCAGCAGCGTCTTTCCAGGACTGATCAGCACTTCGCCCTTGCTGACCTGGGTCCGGGACCTCACCCGATCTCGGCAGCCAGAGTCCCTGGATTGGCTTGCAGCACCGGACAACAGAGCTCTGCCTCTCGCAAGGCGCTGAGCCGGGCCCTGGGGCAGAGGGACACGCGCGCGTAGGTGTTGCGGATCCCGAGACCCGGCCTCCAGAAGCCCCGCCCCTTCCCGACCAAACACCTGCGGCCTTCCAGCTGCGTGGGCGCCTACGCCTCGCGCGTCCCGCCGCGGCGCCGCCCCCAGGCCAGGCTCCGCCCCCTTCGTTTAGCCGTGCTTGGAATTACCCCGCGCCGGGTCTCACCCGGACTCCGGTTGTAGCTGCTGAACTTGCGCCCCTAGCATTTCTAGAGCTCCCCGCGTTCGCCCGGCTTCTGTCCGGAGTTCTCGAAGCTCCCGCTCCAGACCGAAAAGGCGTGATATTCCGCCCCGGGTCTGGGCCAAACCTTGGAGGCGTTGGCTCAGTTCTGAGGCGTTAAGGGACCGAGTCGCAATGGTTCGGACAAACTCAGAACCAAGGGGCTGGTACAGGGAGGGCCTGTTATCCCCCGTCCCCTTCCCTCACCCTCGCTGCGTCGCTCCAGGGCCCGGCTCTGTGACTCCGTCTCCGCCACCCGCTTTGCGTGAGTCCCCTGCAGCGCCCGAAGCCGCTCGCTGGGGCTTCCAGCAGCTTCGTGGGTGCGGCCCCGAGTCTGTGCCTCAGTGTGGCTCCGGGGCCCTTCTAATCCCCTGGGGACCTCTGTTATCCAAGGTCGCATTTCCTATAGGTACAGCCACAGTGTTCAGGGTAATGTGACCCGTGATCTGCGTGATCTGTAGATTTAGGGAGGGTGCTAAATTTCAAAGTGGGGAAAGCCCGGAGTACCTCTTCTGTTAGCTTCTTAAGAGCCAATTTGCTGGCCTCCTGGTCTGGGAGGCCCTGGTGTTCTTGTGGCACTACCTGGCGACAGGACAAGGCATGGGGTGAAGAATCCTGAGACTCAGAGTTGCTTGAATACCCACCCATGTGGCCGTGGAGGCCGCCCTTTTGAGAGGTGGTCTCAGGGTGTTACCTCTCGGGTCAGACGGCCAATGCAGAAACGCTGAGTGTGGGTGGCCAACAGCGTCCAGGAGCGGAAAACCATGTCACAGGACCCACAGGACAGGAGCCCTGGCTCCCCAGAGTAGGATGCCATGGGATGGGACCCCTTCCTGACACGCCAGCCAAGACCTGCAAGAGACAGGACAGAGAGCAGGGGAAAGGGAGAGAAGGATGAAACAAAGCCAGAAGCAGAGAGGAAAGGCCAGGTTTGCTGAGTTTACACGATTAAGTTTATGTTTGGGGAGGAGACTTAGCTCCCAGGGCAGCAACTACAGGTCTGGGCAGGTCTGGAGCATGGGTGGGGAAAGGCTGGTCACCTTTGGGAGCCCCTGGCTTGAAAAAGTGTTACAAAGTCGCTCCACCGCATTACATGAGCATGTGCAAGTCCGTTTTACCACATCTTGGTTTCTCTGCTGATGTAAAGGGGAACAAACAGCTGTGTCCCAGACTAGCTGGGCCCCCTCACATACTCCCCCTCCCCATCACTGGTTATTCAACAGTCTCTGGCAGGGAAGTATCATTTTGTTCATTCTTGTTCTGCTTGAGTGAAAGTTACCCAAGTTAGTGTCCTTCTCCGTTCTAGGGAACACCTGGGAGAGGAAGCCTTCTGCCCTTTTAGGCTTTGTCAGGAAACTTGTCTTTCCCCTAGGCTGAAAAGCTTTCCCTTGCACTGCGTCCCTTGGGAAGCAACCACAGCTTTTGTATAACCAAGTCACACCAAGGCTGGCAGTTTTTCCCTCACCCTGCTTCCTGTTTATTTGGGGTATTGTCTTGAGAGGGAAGATAATTAGCACAGCCCAAGGAATGAAAGTTCTGAGAGAACACAATGAATCCATCAGATGAGGGAATCAAATCTAGAAAGGTAGCCCTTCATTCGAGACAGGGCGGGGGACTTTTGTGCTGATCAGATCTCTGCCACCTCCCCAAATACATGCATCCATCAGCAACAGGAGCTCTGAGCACCATGTTTCTCCCTTAAGGGAGAAACAAACTCCCTTTTCTTAAAATATTTTTATTTATTTATTTGACAGAGAGGGATCATAAGTTGGCAGAGAGGCAGGAAGAGAGAGAGGGAGTTAAGCAGAGAGCCCAACGTGGGGCTCAATCCCAGGACTCCAAGATCATGACCTGACCTGAAGGCAGAGGCTTAACCCACTGAGCCACCCAGGCGCCCCACAAACTCCCTTTTCTAAATAAGGCAGGGACTTACAGTAGCAGCCCCCTCACCATGTAAGGCCAAGGTGTAATCAGCAACAGTGATTTTTACAACAGGTTACAAGTGTTTCAAAGTATATGATCTCAGCTAGCTTAATTCCAAACAAGAAAAAGGGCACATTTTTAGAAATTTGTTCTGTGAAAGCTAGTAAGTGGCAAAGCTCAACACCAAACAGGCAGGATATCTCTATCTCAACCAACTTATTTCCAGTTTAATACTTTTGCAACTTAATTCATTTTATAGTATTTCACTGATACTAAGATGTATTTTTTCCCCCACATTTTAACACTGAAATCGGGACCGACAATTAATGGAGTATCATACCTGGCAAGTTTTCTTTTTTTTAAGATTTATTTATGAGAGAGAGAGAACACACACAAGGGAGAGGGGGAGGGGCAGAGAGAGAATGGGGGGAGAGAGAGAGAGAGAGAAAAGCAGACTCCTTGCTGCATAAGGAGCTGGACTAAGGCTTGATCCCACAACCCTGAGATCATGACCTGAGTGGAAATCAAGAGTCGGAAGCTTAGCCAACTGAGCCACCAGGGACCTGGCAAGTTTTCTTATTAGTACATAATGCTTCAAAAGATATATTCAATGAAATATGATACAGTTCTTACTGCTCTATCTCAACCACCATTTCTACATGGACTGCTTGTAACTCCAGCAGGAGAGACTATGTAATACAGTGTGGCAGATAGGGTCTTTGCTTTCCTAGTCTTTATTTTTTTTTTAAGATTTTATTTATTTATTAGAGAGAGAGAGAGAGAGTGAGCGAGCACAGGCAGACAGGCAGAGGGAGGAGCAGGCTCCCTGCCAAGCAAGGAGCCCGATGTGGGACTTGATCCCAGGACGTTGGGATCATGACCTGAGCCGAAGGCAGCCGCTTAACCAACTGAGCCACCCAGGCGTCCCCCTTCCTAGTCTTTAGAATCTAGCCAGTGTCATGCTGGTCTCTCTGCCTCTAGCCTCTATCCCTTCTGGAGACACAAGTTAGTTCTCTTTCTAACATGCAATCAGGGCTGTTACTCTGCTGGTTGTCTCCCACTAGAGGACTATCCTAGACTGCTATATCCACCAGGGACCATGCACTGTAGGGATGGCCAGAATGCCAGTGTCACTGCGTGCTTGCTTTAACTTCTACTTGTCCAGAAGATTTTGGCCTAAGGCTTCATTTTAATATAATGGTTTATTCTCTTCCCTACTGGGCTGGGCATTCCCTGCACCACCAGAGCCTTGCAAAATGCCTGGCTGTACGGGGAGAGCTGGGTAGTGTATGTTGAATGAAAAACTGTGCCTCCTCCACTGGTCACTGCTCAAACCCTTTCCCATGGTCCTGTTTAGCAGGAAAGCTGAGGCACAGAGCCTTCCTTGAAATATGCAAACTGGTAAATAACCAGGCAAATGAAAATCAGTTTCAGGAAGGAAACTTGGGTTTCTGATTTTATTACTGATAATTTATTGCACAAGTTTTTCTGCATCAAAAAAGTATCCGCTAGAAGGAGAAACAGTGGTATCTGAATTCAGATTTCCCTCAGACTTCTAGAAGTATTTCCCTCAAAGAATCCACTCATCTAACTTTAAAGGAAATATACTTCTTACACAAGACAATCCAAACTGATGCAAAATATTTATTCCAAGTTAGTTATTTTATGCAGTAGTTTTCCCCTTCAACAGACTTGTGATAACCACATCTTTTAAATCTGTAAATAATGTTATCAAAATAATCTTAATCTTTGAAATCTCACAAAAATTTATATTTTACAATCCACCCTGAATATCAAGGCTGCAAGAATAACACAACATTTCCTATATCCAAATATTTTACAGCTGTACCCAAAAAAGGAAAAAAAAAAGGAAAAAAAAAGAAAGAAAAAAAGAAAACCACGTATGCTTGGTTAAGGGCTAACGTTACCCGAGCAGCCAAAAATAAAATAAAATATCCAAATTATTAGCATTAATTTAATACAATTATAACTTCAATAGTCACTTTGTCATTGACAATGATTGCTTGAGCACAGGGGTGAGTGCCCCAAGGGCTGGTAGTAGAAGCTGTTGCTGCAGACCGGCGTCTCCTCTCTGCACTTCCAGCTCCCACCTGTGCGTCGCCCCATAGATACTGTGTCTGTGTGTGTGTGTATTTAAAAAATCTTTCCCATCACACAAACTTCTCTCTATTAAGCAGATAACAGGGAAGAACAACAAAAGCTAAACAAGCCAATTGCTCTCTCTTTGGGATATGATTATTTTCCCTTGTGCATGAAGTATTCAACAACATAAGAAAAGGAAAAGAACGATTTCTTTTGTATACTCCCTAAACACACAAGCTGAGTTTACTGGGTCAGATTTGTGAGCATTTATATGCCTACTTCCAGGCATCGTCATCTGATGTTTCACTGCTACTGGTTTCCGTGTCCGAATCCTCAAACTCTGCTTTACGAGTGCTTCTCCAAGGGGAGAACAGGCTGGAACCACGGCTCTGCAAAAAGCCGTTCTTCCCAAAGCCATTTCTTCTCAGCTGTGGTTAGCAGGAAAAGAAAAAAGAAAACCGTCAAAAACTACACTGGCAGTGGGACCTGGAAAAGGCCGGTACTGAATTCGAGGCAGAATGTAGAGGAGGCCCTTCTGAGAGCCAGGATTTCTTTTTTCTTTTCTTTTCTTTTTTTTAAAGACTTTATTTATTTGACAGAGAAAGACACAGGGAGAGAGGGAACATAAGCAGGGGGAGTGGGAGAGAGAGAAGCAGGCTCGGGTCCCAGGACCTGAGCTGAAGGCAGATGCATAATGGCCCCACCTCAAGATTTCTTATAGCTGTGCTTTTCAAACTTATAGTGCAAATCAATCATTTACAGATCTTTTTTAAGAATGCAGACTCTGATTCAGTAGGTAGGGTTTCAGATTCTCTATTTCTACAAGTTCTCAGGTGATGTCAACAATTGAGAGAACAGTTTTGAGTAGCAGAGTCTTTATGTCAGCTCTAATTTCTCTTTACAAGCCTTAATCCTTATTGTTATTTGTGCTTTAAATAGGAGAAATAAAAATGTAAAGAAAATATAAATACCACCAGAATGTAAGCCTCATGAAGTTTGTAACTCCATTTATTTTGTTCATTGCTATAAATCTCAAGGTCTGGCAGTGTTTCACTCAGAGAAGCAGCCAACCATTTGTTGGATAAATTCAAAGAGGCTGTTTCTTGGCTCTGGCCAGAATATCAGAGGCAAACCACAGGCGGGGGTGGGGTGGGGGGATAAGTCTGCTTCTGCTTCCCTAGGTCTCGGCCCATTACTCTGGAACACAGCCTTGTGGTTCTGATAAGGGGGTAGGGCTGCCAGGATGAAAGAACAGACTACTTTCTGGAATCTGCTAACTACTGACCTAGTTTTTGTATCCACTACCGGAAATACCTGTTGCCTAGGCAGTGATTCGCTCCTCTGTATTTCTACTATGGCAACTTACTTGGTATTTTCTTTTCCAAGGTCCTTCTCTCACACTAAACTGAGGCTTTCTAAGGGCAATGACTACCCTGTTCCTTTCTCTCCTGTTAATGGAGACATTAACAGGTCTCCACGAAAGGTTTATGACATACCTGTTCCGTCTTCATGTGGAACTCTCTGAGCTCATCCTCTGTGAGGGGGAGGCAATTCTCATCATTTTCAGGATATTCCTGCCATCCCATTGCTTTCAATAACCTAGGAAAGGGAGGCCAGGCAAAGAAAATAGGACACCTTTAAGTGTTAAGTGGCAAGCCCACAACTTTCCAGAGAAAACTTACTTGCCCAGGGGCAAAAGTACCCCACTTGGTATTTTTCTTTTCTCCCTAGTGGGATAAGTTTTTTTAAAAAATTAAATTTATTTACTTCAGAAAGAGAAAGAGAGCACGTGCACACAGAGCAGGAGGAGAGGGAAAGAATCCTCAAGCAGACTCCTTGCTGAGCGTGGAGCCTGACACGGCTCTACTCCAGGACCCCCAGGTGCCCCTCCCTGGTGCAATAAGCTTTAATTATGGCTCCTTAGATATTTGACTTAAATGAGGGATCTCCACAGTTGCTCTTTACAGGGTAGAAGAGCTACAGAGAGGAGATAAAAGCAGCAGAAAATAAGGCTGCATAAAAGCCAAAATGTAAAGGGCTCTTTCTGAAAAAACAAGAGGAAAAAATCCCACTTCTTCTTTTTTTTTTTTTTTTTTAAAGATTTTACTTATTCATTTGACAGAGAGAGCGTGAGCACAAGCAAGGGGAATAGCAAGCAGAGGGGAAGGAAGAAGCAGACTCCCTGCTGAGCTGGGAGCCAGAGGAGGGACTCAATCCCAGGACTCTGCCATCATGACCTGAATTAAAGGCAGATGCTTAACCAAATGAGCCACCCAGGGGCCCCAGAATCTCGGTTTTGGGGCCCCTGAGTGGCTTAGTCAGTTGAGTGGCCAACTCTTGATTTTGGCTCAGTTCATGATCTCAGGGTCATGTGATCGAGGCCTGTGTGGGGTCTACACTCAGTGGGGTATCTGCCTGAGATTCTCTCCCCCTCCCTCTGGTCCTCCCCCAACTCTCTCTCAAATAAACTTAAAACAAAACACAACTCACTTTTGTCTCCTGTAAGCAAATCAGCACATCTCCACATGTACCTAAGTTCCCTTTCAACTTCATGGCATTGTGGTCTCCTTCATACTATTGTGATCCTGTTGACTTCTGAAGTTCTTCAGGACAGGAAGTTCCTTTCAGGAAGGTACTGCCACACATGCCAGGCCCCATCTGCCACCCAGGTGCCCAAATAGCTGGCTGCTCTGTGTTGAAGGCCCTCATTTAAAGAGCAAGTTGCACCCATGTGGGTCTCATGCCTTATTTTTAAAATTTTTAAAATGATTTTGTTTATTTATTTGATAGAGACACAGCAAGAGCGAGAACATAGGCAGAGGTGGTGGGGTAAGGAGAAGCAGGATTATGCTGAGCAGAGAGCTGGACGTGGGGCTTGATTGCAGGACTCTGGGATCACAACCTGAGCTGAATGCAGACCCTTAACCACTGAACCACCCAGGCGCCCCTCCCAAGGCCTTTTAAAGGGGTCTGATAAAGGCTCACTTGGGTTAGGAGGGTTGAAGGGCCAGCACAATAGTCCTAGGAAATAGGTTCCCCTCTCCAAATGGAGTTATAAACTGAATCTGAAACTGAACTACATGAAAACCTCGCAGAGGAAAGTTGTGAAAAAGCTAACCTGTAAAGGAATGCCCAGTGGGCAACAGGCAAGCTGGGGCATAAAGAGGACAGGTTATGGTGCCCAAGACCACTTCTCTCTGCAGGTCAGACTCCATCTGAGACGTCTTAAGGATGCTCAAGCTCCTTACAGGCCATACACAGTATGCCCCGTGATCTGATTATCTTCACTTACCGATGCTCTGCTTCCAGAGAGTGTGAGAGGACCTCCCCTTCCTCCTCTACAGGGAGAGCAAGACCATTCTGATGACAGTCTTCCTCTCCATTTTCCTTTGGTTCAGGTGTGCTGTGGTCCTCCAACTGAAAGGAGGAAAAGACACACTTGGTTCAATGACCCTTGGTGGCAAGATATACAGCCTGCAAGATTAAAGAGTCAGAACCGAGTGACGTGCTCTCCAGGGAACTTCAGTGCACAGGTAGTTCCCATTCAAAAATGAGGCCTTGCTCCCCGCCCTAGGACTTCTTAAGTACAGCACCTGCTTAGGAGCCTAACTTCAGGCTGTCAATGGTGGTAGGTGCTACTGTATACAGATGCGGTATCAGTGCTCTTGTCTTCCTTCCCAATTTGGACTCAAGAACTACTGGGCTCAGCTTTAGAAAGTTCCCCTTTCTAGAGTCCCTTGCAGCTAGGAGTTGCCACTTGACAGCTGGCCAATGTTGGGACTCCTGGAAATTACAGGGTGTGGCTTTTAAGAAAGCATTTTAAAGAGAGACATTTAAAAAAAATTTTGAAGATTTTATTTATTTGACAGAGAGAGAAAGAGGAACATCAAGAGGGAACACAAGCAGGAGGAGCAGGAGAGGGAGAAGCAGGCTCCCCGCTGAGCAGAGAACCCAATGCAGGGCTCGATCGCAGGACCCTGGGATCATGACCCGAGCTGAGGGAAGATGCTTAATAACCAAGCCACTCAGGTGCCCCCAATTACAGACTTTTTAAAAAAAGTACATATGCAGGGGTGCCTGGGTGGCTCAGTGGGTTAAAGCCTCTGCCTTAGGCTCAAGTCATGATCCCAGGGTCCTGGGATCAAATCCTGCATTGTGCTCTCTGCTCAGCAGGGAGCCTGCTTCCCTTCCTCTCTCTGCCTGCCTCTCTGCCTACCTGTGATCTCTGTCTGTCAAATAAATAAATAAAAAAAAAAATCTTAAAAAAAAAAAAAAAGTACACATGCAACACTGGAAAACCCTTATGTTGCCCCAGAAAAACCTTATGCTCTTACATCCTCTAGCTTGTCACAGTCTCTGTTCTCTGAGAAGTCTCCGTTCCGGTCGTCCTTTAGAGTCTTCAGGAACTCACTCTTCCTGTCGGTAGTTCGGCGGGTGAGCTTGGTCAGGCGAGAGGAGCTGATCTCAATCGGAGGAGTAGTGCTGGAGGGACTCTGGGCAAATACCACAAATAGGTTGCTCCTGACAGCAAGCAGCAAGAACTGGGACTCTCTGGGTCACTTCTACATGGTACTGATCTCTAGAATTTGGAAGCCTAATTATCACTCTTTAACCAAAAATAAACTGTCCTTTTCATTTAAATAAACAGACTTCAGCTTTGCATTTTTCTTTTTTTTCCCCTAAAGGTTTTATTTATTTGAGAGACAGAGAGAGAATGAGCAGGAGGGAGGAGCAGAGGGAGAGGGAGAAGCAGGCTGAGCAGGAAGCCCGATGTGGGGCTCAATCCCAGGACCCTGGGAGCGGAGCACAGCCCGAGCCCAAGGTGGATGCTTAACCATTTGAGCCACCCACATGCCCCACAGATGTGCAGGGCTCCTGCAGGAGACTGTATGGCTCCTATAGCACCCCTTTGATCTTTCATGGCAGTCTACCACAGGCTGACCCCAGTCTACCACAGAGCCAACTACTCCACTCAGCTACGGCCCATCTTCGGAGGCAAATGGGAATCACCAGTAAAAAAATGACTGAACACAGCTACAAAGGAAATGGAATTAGAGCTTTACATGTCATACCATGTACCTTAGTAAATGGGAAATGACAATTTTAGAAAAGGCTGCTTGGCCTTATCTTCACTCACCTCTTTAGGAGAGCTTAAAACTGTGCCACCAGCTAGTACTACTGGTTTGGTAACAGAGATCGGACTGGAAAAAGCAGACTCCCGGCTAGAAGAAAGGGATCCTGATTTGTGTTCCATTCTGTTAGCTTTCCATGCACTGGGCTACACAGGAAGAAAGAACAAATCAGTCAGCACAAGTATGGAGACAGAAGCTCAGCCTGGAAGATCATATAAAGCAAAGAATAAAATGTCATGTGGTGACACGAGTTCCTAGAGCTTACCCATCTTAACATGTCTGGCAAGTATGCAATCTCTTCCTGAGGTTAGGCACTTGAAGGAAAAAAGCAGACGGGAACCAGAGGTGTCATGGGATATTAATAGATATTCTCAAAAAGAGAGCTCTAGTTCAGCTAAGTGTGGGAGATGCTGAGGTGAGTAAACTTCAATAGGTTTCTTTACTATACATTTATAGTATTTGTGAATGTGAACACATGTGAATTTGAGAGGCAGCATTTCCCAAACTTACTGGACCTTAAAATGCTCCCTTTTTATGGCATATTTGTTAACCACGGATGTAATCCTGATTCTTTAAAGAAAAATGAGGGACGTCTGGGTGGCTCAGTGGGTTAAGCGGCTGCCTTTGGCTCAGGTCATGATCCCGGGGTCCTGGGATCGAGTCCCACATGGGCTCCTTGCTCAGCAGGAAGCCTGCTTCTCTCTCTGCCTCTGCCTGCCTCTCTGCCTGCTTGTGTGCTCTCTCTCTCTCCTTCTCTCTGACAAATAAATAAAAAAAATATTAAGAAAAAAGAAAAAAAAGAAGGCTATTTTCCAAGAACTTCAATGACAGGAAGCTACTTTTAGGCCAGGGCGGGCAATATAAATGGCTAGACAATTATGGTTTGCTCCCTTCTTTGCTTGGCTTTGTGGGGTCTAGGCCCATTCTGTCACTCTGGCCATAATCCCAATTATGATTGGGCATTGTAGTGCGGCTGGAATATTCCTTAAAAAAAAAAAAAAAGATTTATTTATTTTAAGAGAGACTGAGAGACTGAGAGAACGAGCATACGCAGCCAAAGTGGGAGGGGTAGAGGGAAAGGGAGAGAGAATCTCAAGCAGACTCTGTATTTAGCATGGAGCCTGATTCAGGGCTTGATCCCATGACCCTGAGATCACAACCTGAGCTGAAACCAAGAGCTGGATGGTTAATTGACTGTGCCACCCAGGCAGGCCCCACTCTCTGAGTCAATCACATTATCTGAGGAGAACAGGAAAGATAAAGCACATCAATGGAGTGAGGCTGAAGCAAGTGAAAAAAGTCCATTTTCCCAGAATGAAACAATTAAAACTGAGAAACTGCCAAGACAGCAGAAGGATCTAAGTGAAAAGAATCTCTTTGTTGGTATTTTTTTTAAAAAAGATTTTATTTATTTATTTATTAGAGAGAGAGAGAGCGCACAAGCTCAGGCAGACAGAGTAGTAGGCAGAGGCAGAGGGAGAAGCAGGCTCCCTGCCGAGCAAGGAGCCCGATGCGGGATGATCCCAGGATGCCAGGATCATGACCTGAGCCGAAGGCAGCTGCCCAACCAACTGAGCCACCCAGGCGTCCCTCTTTGTTGGTATTAAAGAGGATACTATAGGCTTCAGGACAGGAATTAATATAATTGGGGTTTACCAGGTGACTGTCATACGGTTTTCATTCTTAACCCAATCAGGTATAATTATTAGGTCAACTTTTTACAGAAAAATGACACTAAGGTTAAGGAAGTTACATAATTTGTCTAAGGTTACTCAAGTAATATGTAGTATTGTTTTTTTCTGCAGTGTCTCCAAAAAGAACATGCAAGCAGATAAGAGAGACAACAACCCAACTGGAATGGAGATTAATTTTTTCTCGCACTGATGCAAGAAATCTAAATGATGGCTGCTTATGTAAGGCTCATTATCAAAGATGATAGTTCCCCTAGCTTCCCCAGAGTTGTAAATGGTTATCAAGATGCTTTGTCTTTCTTTTAACACTGGCACCTCAGGATACTCCAAAACTTGGGTTTTTGCCACAGTGGTATGGAAAGTTTATCAGAGTGTCACGTGCAACAGGATACTTACATTTCTGCCCAACTTTATTCCAATTTAATCTTAATTTTCAATAACTCAAACAACACTATGCTATATAGCTGGCTGCTCAATGGAGAAAACCTAGGCCTCATGTCTTCTTCTTTTTTTTTTTTTTTAAGATTTTATTTATTCATTTGACAGAGAGAGAGAGATCACAAGTAGGCAGAGAGGCAGGGGGAAGCAGGCTCCTCGGTGAGCAGAGAGCTGGATGTGGGGCTCGATCCCAGGACCCTGAGATCACGACCTGAGCCGAAGGTAGTGGCTTAAGTGGCTTAACCCACTGAGCCACCCAGGTGCCCCACGTCTTCTATTAGAGGAATTTTATACATACAAATCCACCAAAGTGAACCACCTATCAACCACGGGTTTTTAAATGTCCTCTTCTTTCCTTCAAACTCCAAATCAATCCCAACTCCCTCCACCTCAAATGATCTTGCCTTCTCAAGCTACGAAATCAGAAGTCACTAGATCCAAACTTTCCCCAACTCTCTCTTTTTGCACCTCAAGTTCAACAGCTTCCTACCCTCTTTCCACCATTCTACATGTGTTCATTCTCTTTCCTTTCAGAAATATCAATTATTTCTTCCTTCCTTCTAATAAGTTCCTCCCCTTTATCTATAAACATGCTAAGCCACCTTACTGAAGCTAGGGAAAAAAAACCCAAATATTTATTTTCTTTTACACTATCATCCTCTTATTGCCAAGCTTTTCTGCATAAGTCAGTATCTGCTGTCTTACACTTGCTCATTATTACTTACTATTCAATTCTCTGCATACTCATCTCTATCCCTATTTTAGTAAAATAGCTCTTTCAATAAATAACCAAATATCTCTTTGTATTATATTCCAAGGCCAGCTATTAAAAAACAACAACAACAACACCTGTTTCTGGAGAGAGACTGCTATTACCCATTCTCAGGGAAGTTCACCTTAAATTTGATAATTAGGCGACACTTCTCATATGGTCTATGATAAATTGGCGTGCCTTCATTTAGCACACACTTGATATCTCCCTGCTTGACAACTGGACCTGGATGGGAGGTGATGACAATGGTTCAATTGTCAAGAGTAGATACTGGCTTTTGAAAGCCACACAGTGCTTCAACCAGCTGTATGTCCACACATGAAAAGGTCCTCTCCTCACCAAGTAAATACAGCATGGTCCTTCTTTTTTTTTTTTGAGATTTTATTTATTTGACAGAGAGAGAGAGAGAGAGAGAGATCACAAGTACACAGAGAGGCAGGCAGAGAGAGAGGGGGAAGCAGGCTCCCTGCTGAGCAGAGAGCCTGATGTGGTGCTCGATCCCAGGACCCTGAGATTATGACCTGAGCCGAAGGCAGAGGCTTAACCTACTGAGCCACCCAGGCGCCCCTACAGCATGCTCCTTCTGATCTAAAACAAGGATATTATCTCCTGGTTCCAGTGCTGGTTCTTGGTCTCCTTCACCATGGAATGTATCTTCTGGCCATCTTTCATGTCTTTGTCAATATTATCTTCTAGACTCTTCTCTTAAAATTATCTTCTTTCCATTGCAGCTTTTAGATCTATCTTTAGGACTGATAACATTCCCCATGGCCCTGGCACTCCATGCACACAGACTGAATTTGGTGAACCATTCCAGGTCCTATCTGATGAATTCTAATTTGCATTCTAATTGGGACATTCGATTGCTCCTTTCTTACCACCTCAGCCTTCACATTTATCGCAAATCATTCTTTTGCAGAGCTAGTTGTCTTGTTGCACCATTATATAAATCTTCTAAGGTTACTGAGAGCTGATGCACCTCTCCTTTCTCTTGGCATCTTTCCTCCTCCTCCAAAAAACATATCACCCCCACCTTCTTTAATTGCCTGTTCGCCTTTGTCATATAATTCCCTTTTCTTTGCATCAGAAACTACTTTGTAAGCTTGAGATATCGGCTTAAATATCTCTCCTTCATTTGGATTGTTAGGGTGGTACTTCAAGGCCAGTTTCCTATAAGGCTTTTTCAAATTTGTCCTGGGTGGCACTGGGTTTGACCCCCAAAACATCACAGTAAGTGGTTTCTTTCATCATTTTCTACAGACGGTGAGAGGGCCAAGGCCAGTTTGGGGGAACACCACCCCTCCCATCCCCCACTGCGTGTGCTCTCTCACTCTCACTGCTCTCTCTCAAATTAATAAATAAAATCTTGAAGGACAAAAAGAAAAACCTCCATGACTGGATTGTGTTAACTAATACTGCCCCCTATTCCCAACTACCAGCCGTATTTAAGCATTTGTCTTTTCCCAAACATGGCATGTTTTACCTTTCTTTCTTTTTTAGGTAACAAGGGTTCCTCTGCTGGAAAGCCCCATCTACTTGCTCCCTAATAAACTCCTATTGTTTTTGGTTTTTTTTTTAAAGTAATCCCTATGCCACGTGGCTCAAACTCACGACCCCAAGATCAAGAGTTACATGTACCGTGGACTGAGCCAGTCAGGCACCCTGTACTCTTACTGTTTTTATTATTTATTTATTTATTTTAAGATATTTAAATTTACTTATTTGAGAGAGAGGGAGGGAGGGAGAATATACATGGAGAAAGGGCAGAGGGAAAGAGAGAAGCAGACTCCCCACCGAGCAGGGAGCCTGACACAGAATCCTTCCCAGGACCAAGAACATGACTGGAGCCAAAGGCAGATGCTCAACTAACTGTGCCACCCAGGTACCCCTCCTATTATTTTTAAACTATTTACTGACTACTTAGGATGTGCCAATATTATACTCCAAGTACTTTAAAAACTTTTTATTTTATTCTTTTAACACAATTATGTGACAGATATAATTAGCTCCAGTTTATTTTTAAGGAAACAAGTTTAGCAAAATTAAATAACTTGCTGAAAATGACAGCCTTAGAAGAGTGGCATGAAGTCTGACTCTAAAACCTGAATTCTCAACTTCCTCTTTCCTTTTTAGTCCTTCAGAATGGGAGGCAATTTGAAGCACCAGAAAGAGCCCTGGACTGAAGTCAGACAAGCCTCGTTTAAGAGTCTTGACTCCATCACTTCACTAGCTATGGAACCTTATATTACATAACTTTCTGCATCCTAGGATTAGAGGAGTAAATGTTATAGAATACATGTAGGGGTGCCTGAGTGGCTCAGGAAGTTAAGCCTCTGCTTTCGGCTCGGGTCATGGTCTCAGGGTCCTGGGATTCGAGCCCTGCATCAGGCTCTCTGCTCAGCAAGGAGCCTGTTTCCCCCTCTGCCTGCCTCTCTGCCTACTTGTGATCTCTGTCAAAAAAAAAAAGAATACATGTAAAAGGCCTAACGAAGGTCTTGGAACATAGACATAGATACAGACAAATGGACATGCTTTCCTTTTCCACTTCAAAACCCAGTTCAAATATAACCTTATCTATGAAGAGTCTGAGGACCCTCTCCAGGCAGAGAACATTTATTTTTTGTATCTGTCTCTTTACTAGATAACAAACTCTTTAAGATTATTTTGTGCCTCTAGTGACACAGTTTTTAGTACACAGGAACCAATGTATAGTAACCACTGAATGCCTAGAGAAAATGACTGGATAAATCCACATATGCTTCCCAGTCATCTCACCTCTTCCTTCCTCTAATACTTCACATTTCACACACCTAGAACCTCTCATCAACTTTTCCTGAAAACTGATCTCTCTTAACTCCAATGAATGGCTTCATAGTTATCCTGGTTTTCCAGAGAAGAATGCACAGTGTCCTGTTTCCTTCCTACTGTGTGCCACCTCCCATCTCTGCCCACTTTCATCAGCCCTGTTCAGGCTTTATGACCTTCTGCAAGGACATTAATAGCCTTTAGCTTAATTTTCCTATTTTCATTCTATCCTTGACTTAGGATAGTCCTATACAACAGAGCTGAACTAATCTTAAGCTCTGTGCCCTGACTTTTGTCCTTGCCATTTCTTCACACTCAAAAGCTTTCTTGGTGTTTGAGGATATGATATTGTTTTAACTCATTTTTATACTCTCTATAGTTTAACAGAAGGCTTGCAGACATTTCAAATGAAGTAACACTTATAAAACCTCTTAAGGAATGGAACAAACATAAAGTGTGTTGATAATAATAGCTCTAATTTGTTAGCACTTACTATATGACAGTTTTAAATACCTAATAAAACCTCATTTACACCTCACAAAAACCTTAAAAGATAGGTACTACTACCCCATTTTATAGATGATAAAACTGAGACTTAAAACTTAAGAAACTTGGGGGGCGCCTGGGTGGCTCAGTGGGTTAAAGCCTCTGCCTTCGGCTCAGGTCATGATCTCAGGGTCCTGGGATCGAGCCCGGCATCGGGCTCTCTGCTCAGCAGGGAGCCTGCTTCCTCCTCTCTCTCTCTGTGTCAAATAAATAAATAAAATCTTTAAAAAACAAAAACAAAAACAAAAAAACCAAAAAACTTAAGAAACTTGGGACGCCTGGGTGGCTCAGTTGGTTAAGCGGCTGCCTTTGGCTCAGGTCATGATCCCAGCATCCTGGGATCGAGTCCTACATAGGGTTCCTTGCTCGGCAGGGATCCTGCTTCTCCCTCTGCCTCTGCCTGACTCTCTGTCTGCCTGTGCTTGCTCTCGCTCTCTCTCTCTGACAAATAAATAAATAAAATCTTAAAAAAAAAAAAAACCACTTAAGAAACTTGCCCATGGTTATATCACAAGGAAGGTGCAAAGTGGACTCTGTCTACTCCAAAACCCTGATATTAATTTCCATGTTATACTGTTTCCTAGTAGTAGTTGCTCTCTTGACTTAAATTCACATTCTTTCCCTTCTACATCAGACAAATAAGTATCTTAAACCCTCTCAAAGAGAATTCCACTTGCCCATCAGTTTTACTCCTACTTATTTCTTCCCAGACGATGATTCTTTTTAAAATTTTATTTTTTAAAAGATTTATGTTTTTTAAAATATTTTATTTATTTATTTGATAGACAGAGATCACACAAGTAGGCAGAGAGGCAGGCAGAGAGGGGAGGGGAGAAGCAGGCTCCCTGCCGAGCAGAGAGCCCGATGCAGGACTTGATCCCAGAACGCTGGGATCATGACCGGAGCCGAAGGGAGCGGCTTAACCCACTGAGCCACCCAGGCATCCCTAAAAGATTTTTTATTTATGTACTTGACAGATGGGCAGAGAGGCAGGCAGAAAGAGAGGGGGAAAAAGGCTCCCCGCCAAGCAGAGTCTGATGTGGGGCTTGATCCCAGGTCCCTGAGATGATGACCTGAGCCAAAGGCAGGGGCTTTAACCCACTGAGCCAACCAGGCGCCCCTGATTCTTTTTTTTTTTTTAAATTTTTGAAGATTTTTTAAAAAATTTATTTATTTGACAGACAGAGATCACAAGCAGGCAACGAGGCAGGCAGAGAGAGAGGAAGGGAAACAGGCTTCCTGCTGAGCAGAGAGCCCGATGTGGGGCTTGATCCCCAGACCCTGGGATCATGACCTGAGCCGAAGACATAGGCCCTAACCCACTGAGCCACCCAGGCGCCCCTGATTCTTTTTTTTAAATAAAGATTTTATTTATTTGACAGAGAAGAGACACAGCCAGAGCAAGAACATGAGCAGGGCAAGTGGGTGAGGGAGAAGCAGGCTTCCTGCTGAGCTAGGTGCCGGATGTGGGGCTCGATCCTAGGACTCCGGGATAATGACCTGAGCCAAAGGCAGACACAACTAATGACCAAACCATCCAGGTACCCCTAGACCATGATTCTTTAATGACCTCTTTCAAGTATATTCCAAGGGCTTCTTCCTACAGATTTTCTTCATCCTTTCACTTAACTTTACCACCATCTATATGCTATTTCCTTTTACTGTCAAGTCTCAAAGTTGCCACTACCTCTATTTCTACCCACATTAATTCCAGAGGCCCTGAAATCTTACACTACTCTCCTAAACCTCACCTCAAAGGTGACCTAAACCTTTCCAATTGCTAAAATCAAAACCCTTTTTTCATTTATTTTCCTCAACTTGTCAGCAGCAATTTTCAAGTGTTGACAACTCCAGTTTCTTTTTCTTTTTAAAGATTATTTATTTATTTGAGAGAGAGAGAGAGAGAGAGAGAGAGAGAGAGGGAGGGAGAGAGAGAGAGAGAACATGATAGGAGAGAGGTCAGCGGGAGAAGCAGACTCCCTGTCAAGCAGGGAGCCCGACATGGGACTCGATCCCGGGACTCCAGGACCCATGACCTGAGCCGAAGGCAGTCGCCCAACCAACTGAGCCACCCAGGCGCCCCGGCAACCCCAGTTTCTAACTTAAAGTCATCTAACCAGGTTTTTGTGACAGTATACTATTTTTTTGATGTGTGAATTGTAGTTTCTTAGTCTTATTGACCATATTGTTATTTTCCTAATATTTATAAATTATTAAATATTCCTCTAAGTTTTATTTTCCCATTCTTTACTCTTCTACTCTTTTTCCTTAGAGATGTTATCTGCCCTGAAAGCTTCATTCATTACCACTAGGATAAGGACCCCTATTCTGGTTATTTTCCTAGTGCTCCCAGGAGTATTTATAATCACTTGTTATCCCTCAACTATTGCATTGTTTTCTGGTTTCAGAACTTGTATTTAACCACTGCTTCTCTTACGATGTACAATACTCTCTAGACCTCTTTCTGCCTATCCAAATCTGGCCCATCCTTCACAGATCAGTTCAAATGACAAGTTTTCAGCAAAATTTTCCTTGATGGTCATAATCTGAACTGATCTTGCTCCTCTGAATTTAACACTACTGTTTAATTCATTTAGTTATTCCAAGTCTGTTTAGAATTTGTTATCAGCATCAGTTACTATTTTATTTCATACATATTACATGACCGTTCATGTTGTTTTATCTTATTATCCCAATTAGGCTTTCAGCTCATGGATAGTCACGACCAGTGTTGTACTTCTCTGTATTGCTCAGAACCACCAAACATAGTGCTTACACACAAAGGAAAATGAATAAATGCTCACTGGTTTTCCTCTCAATAATGAAGTCAATTCTAGTAATTTCTGTATAGTGGCTAGAATTCATTAAAGCAATTTTATGTGCTTTTATGAGGAAATAAAGCGATGTAATTAAGTGTTATAGATATTGTGATAAGAGACAGAGTGCTATTCAATCAGACATATAAAGATTAATGAGATCTCTAGATATGTGTGATAGAAAAGGATTCCCAGGGGCGCCTGGGTGGCCCAGTGGGCTGAGCTCAGGTCATGGTCTCAGGGTCCTGGGACCAAGCCCTGCATCAGGCTCTCTGCTCGGCACGGAGCCTGCTTCCCCCTCTCTCTCTGCCTGCTGCTCTGCCTACTTGTGATCTCTCTCTCTCTGTCAAATAAATAAATAAAGGGGCGCCTGGGTGGCTCAGTGGGCTAAAGCCTCTGCCTTCAGCTCAGGTCATGATCTCGGGGTCCTGGGATCGAGCCCCACATCGGGCTCTCTGCCTGCTTGTGATCTCTGTCTGTCAAATAAATAAATAAATAAGATCTTTAAAAAAATAAAAAAATAAATAAAATCTTAAAAAAGAAGGAAAAAAAAAAAAGGATTCCCACAGCAGATGACATGAATTTGAAGGATGAATAATTTTCCAGGTAAGAGAAAGAAGGGGATAGTAAAATATAAAAGACAGATTAGGCTTAGCTAAGAATTATACATGTGCCACTGCTAAGGAGTTCGGACATTGTATTATAAGATCGGGGTTGGTAAGGAACACCCATGGGCTGGAGGCCTTTTTCTTTATGGCCCATGAGCTGTTAATATAATTTTTACACCTTTCAGGCATTGTAAAACAAACAAGAAAGAGAAATAAAGAAGGAAAAGAAAGGTAAATACAACAAAGACTGCATGTCACAGATGACCAGCAAAGCCTAAATTATTTATTATCTGACTCTTTATATCACCAAACCCTGGTATAGATGGTTTGGGACTGCTAAAAAGTGATTGAGGAAAGGATATCAATCATATATTCAAACTGTTTTAGGATGATCATTTTGATAGATTTGTGCAAGATGAATATAAAGAGATGAGAAAACAGAAGGGTGTGCTACAATAGTACATGGGAGGTGGCAAGGGCATAGGACATCATAGAGGGAAAAAGTGACAGGGAATTTATAATTGCTTGGTACATGAGAATGAGTGATGAGGAGGAGTAGGAAAGAAGAAGTCAATCTGATAATTAGCCAAGTGATCAGATAGATGTTGATGCTATTAATGGAAACAGCAAATCAGAAGAAGGTTTATGAGATGAAGTGAATGAGTATGAGAAGCCTACTAAAAATCCAGTTAGAAGAAGTAGAGAGTTTGGAGACAGAGTAAATAGTATACATATATTAGGTACTGAATGAGTATCTGATGAATGATTCAATGGGAAAAAACAAATTTACTAATCTTTTCCCGATTTATTCCCAAACCTCTGCTATATAGGTTTTTTTTTTTTAATTTTTTGAAAAAAGATTTTTATTTATTTATTTGACAGACAGAGATCACAAGTAGGCAGAGAGGCAGGCAGAGAGAGGAGGAAGCAGGCTCCCCGCCAAGAGCCTGATGCAGGGCTCGATCCCAGGACCCTGGGATCTTGACCCGAGCCGAAGGCAGAGGCTTTAACCCACTGAGCCACCCAGGTGCGCCTGCTATATAGGATTCTTACACTGATTCCAAATCATACCTTCGAAGGAGGTGGTGCAGGCTTAGGAACCAGGTTCTTATAGACACTTGGAACCATGGTTGATGATTTGTTCCCATTTGCATGGTGAGATCCTGGTGAGGTGAATGCAGCAGAGAAGGCAGCAGAAGGATCTTCTTTGGAAACTTTTTTGATGACTAGCATTTTGGAGGGTTGCTTGGCACTAGGTGGGTTTTCTGTGAAATACAATAGTGAAGAGACAAAAGAATGTCAAATAATGGTAAGCACAGTATATATGAAGTCCTCACTTTCAACAAAGAACTGACTGTTGAAACTGAGGGACAAACATTTCCTGGTGTGCACTTAACAGATATTCTCAAAAATGACACTACTTGGGGATTATAGGAAAAAGGCAGCATATGAAGCTAAATTCATAAATCAACCATAACAACCAAAGGTGTTAGTAGTCCTTCAGGGGCACAACTTGTCTTGTGTGATCACTCAGGCACACACCAAACAAGAATATATCCAAGTGTGGCAGTTCCTGTCAGCATGGGAATGGGGAGAAATGCGGCAATCAGGGGGAAAGGAGGCTACCCTGGGACCTTCTGATGAGGCAAAGTGGAGCAAACCTTTACACTATTACCAAAGGGGAAATGGCACAATAAGCGCCTTTAATCTTACAATTCGAGGTCCAAAACCAGTATTCAGATATACTAAAGCCATTCCAATAAGATGCCTAACTACTAAACAGGTCTAAATAGCTTATCTAAGGTAGGAATGAGGAGAGTCTCATTTGTAAATGCCAACGATTCCAAAACTAGAGATCAGGTTTGGTATGAAACACACTGATTTGTCTCTTCATTTTTTATAAGCCTAGTTACTCTCAACATGTACACATAATCATATGTATTTATGTTTTCACCTTGCTCTCTACAACAAGCCACATTCATTAACTGCCAAACCTACCCCCCAATCCCCTTACACAAAAAAAAAACCCCTCAACTGGAACCTAGCTGAACAAAATTATCCATAGAATGTGGTATTATACAGCCTTTTCAGACAACACTTTAGAAGACTATCTACTAATATGAAAGAATGCTTAGAAAATACCACTATATTTGTCTGTCAAATATTTAGGAAACAATTATAACATAAAAAATTCACTTAGATTCACTTTAGTAGTTATAAATGAATTAGCGATGTTAATGAAACATTACTTCTCATAAGCTTTAGATAATTCTCCCTCTGCTTAAAATCTGTTTTCAAATTTAGGGCTTTACAGGCTCTCAATTATCTGTATCACGACTCTATGACCATTACATTTCAATGGTATTTTGGGTGGGCACAGCACAGTAAGAGATAATAAGTGTTAGTTACCATGTGTAAATGGATGAGATGAGAAAAAAAGAGAAAGAAACAAACAAAAAAGAGATAAAGAATTTTTGCTCCTCTCCATGCTAAGAAAAATGTAAAGTTGTGCCTTTAAAATGGCAAAATCTACCTACCCCACACTCCAGAAGGGGTCCCAATAGGTCTGCATGGCTGATTCTGTTTGCCAGCTTCTGGATTCAAAGAAGGCTAGGAAAAAAGGGATATTAATGGTTGATAAAAAAAAGCTAATCATTTTGGCACTTTTCATAAAGTAGCCATCACCATGGAACCTATCCGACAATTACGTGTCAGCAGCACTTACTTAACGCTGTATTCAGAATCGACAAGTAAGCAGAAGATACTGAAATGCTAAATCCATATATCTTATATTAGGCTATCTTGGGTTTCATTTCCTTTAACATAAGAGGACTAAAAAAATATTTTTAACTAAACAGACTAAATGTGCAAGTTCTTATCTTCCAATAGGGTATGCACGGCATATAAGGAGGCAGAGAAAACTGAATGGACAAGAATATAGATCACTTTCCTCAGATTTAAGGACAATCTGGTCAGTGAAACGTATAGTATGCGTAGCTTTCCTAAGACTGCTTTAGGGCAGAGGCAGACCATGAGCCAGAGATTTTGCTAGGAATACAAAGGCAATTAAGACAAATAAGAAGAGCCCCCTCCATGCCCACAAGGGTCACCGCCCCACTATAAAGATATATACTTATAGACAAATAAGCACAATAAAAGATTACCAGGTCTATGATAAAAATTTGTATTAGGGAAGAAGGAATAGTCAGTTCTACTTGAAAGAGAAGTGCTATCAGAAAAGGTTTCATTAGAGGTTCAATGACTAAGAAGAATCCTTAAAGATGAATTCCAAAGCTGGAAAATGGGTGATTCCAAGAATAGGATGCTCAATGAACACCCAGACAGGCAAGCACGAAAAAGAATAGAATATTCAGAGATCTGCGAATAGTTTAGAATGATTAGTACTAGGGAAGGAGAGGAACTTTCTGTGGTGAAAGAGGTATCTGGCAAAGTAGGCAAGAGCCAGATTTTTTAGGGAAACTTAATTATATTCTGTAGGTATTGAAGATCCATCTCTCATGCAGTAAACATATCCATAATCGTTATGTTTACAACAGTCTGGCAGCAGCTTGAAGGATGTATTTGAGAGGCTTAAACATCAACTAGGAGACCATTAGAGGAGACCAATTCCACAGTTCAGGAGAATAATGAAGGTAACAGGAATAGAGAAAGAGATGAGGGGAAGGATAGAAAAGTGTTAAGAGCAGTAACACTTAACAACTAACGTACAGGAGGTATGAGTATGACACTGGTATCCAAGCCTAAACTTTACAATATGTAATAGAGTAGGAAAATGGCTTTTTGGCAAAATTACCCATAGAACATTAAACAAACAACAGAAAGATGCCCAGATTCCACTGAGCTTCTGAATCAAAATGTCTAGGGATGGGGCCCCAGCAGGTATGTATTTTCAATCCATCAAGGCGAGAACCACAAGCATAGAACAAGCACAGATACATACTGAAGAACCAACTCACCATATAAATGGAAAAAATTAGTGACAAAATATGAAGGCAGATAATTACACTTCTCTGGATAGAAAAGTAGAGGGAGTCCCCATGGATAAAAGCTGTATTTTCCCATTTTAATAGGTTTGTGTTCTTAGTCACATTCTATTCAGGGTTTTCAGAGATACTGCCTCTGTTTATATGGTATCTTTTATTTCATTCCACTGATTTTTTTAAAAAGATTTTATTTCTTTATTTGACAGAGAGAGATCACAAGTAGGCAGAGAGGCAGGCAGAGAGAGGGGAGGAAGCAGGCTCCCCACTGAGCAGAAAGCCTGATGTGGGGCTCAATTTCAGGACCCTGAGACTATGACCTGAGCCGATGGCAGAGGCTTCAACCCACTGAGCCACCCAGGCGCCCCTAAAACTCTGTCAGTCTGATTTTTCTTTCTAAGTCACTGGGACTTGATGTTCAAGGGGTATTTTTCTTTTTCACTTGAGTCTAGCATTTTATAAGCCTACTTAGGTGCTGGCTGTTCTGGCTGTCCTTTCAATTCACAGCTCAAATCTTACTGTATTTCAAGAAATTATTCTTGAATTATAATTTTTAGCCTTTAAGTGGTTCTTTGTTTTTTTCTGGGTATGTGTGTGTATAGGATCTTTATATATATATATATATATATATACACACACACACACACACATTATGTATATATATATATACACACACATATATAGATGATCTTTTCTTACCAAATCTGTATCATTTCCCATTCTTGTATTATTTTAAAAAACAATGATGCATTAAAAAATTAAGTAAACTCTACCCACAATGTGGGGCTTGAATTCACGACCCTGAGACCGAGTCATGAGCCCCTCAATTCTAACTTTAAAAAAAAAAAAAAAAAAAAAAGATTTATTTGAGAAAGAAAGAGAACACACACATGCACAGGGTGGAGAGGGGTAGGAGAGGGAGAGAGAATCCTGAACAGACTCCCTGCTGAGTGTAGAGCCTCACCTGGGGCTTAATCCCAGGACTCTGAGACCATGAACTGAGCTGAAACAAAGTCGATCACTTAACTGACTGTGCTTCCCTCACTTAAAAATTTCCTCTTCTGGGGTGCCTGGGTAGCTCAGTTGGTTAAATGTCCAACTCTTGATTTTGGCTCAGGTCATGATCTCAGGGTCATGGGACTGAGCCCCACATTGGGTTTTGCACTCAGCAGAGTCTGTTGTCCTTCTCCCTCCATTCTCCCCAAATTCCCCTTATTCTCTCCCTAATAAATAAAATCTTTAAAAAACTTTGTCCTCTTGTAATTCTTTTTGTTTTCCTCTTGTAATTCTTGAAAAACACTGATTATTCTCTTGTGTTCCTTGTTTAGTCTCTCTTTTCCTCAAAATTTTCATTACTTTTTAAAAAAAAGATTTTACTTATTATTTATTTGAGAGAGAGAGAGAGAAGAGGTCAGAGGGAGAAGCAGACTCAGCCGAGCAGGGAGCCCAATGTGGGACTCCAGGATCATGACCTGAGCTGAAGGCAGTTGCTTAACCAACTGAGCCACCCAGGCACCCCTTCAAATTTTTCATTACTTCTTTCTTGATTTCTAGCACTTTTTTTCTGGCTTAGGTTGTTATTATGCCATTTTCTTAATATCATTTAAATTTTAGAACAGTATAGTAACACTGTAGTAAGAGTAAATTTTAAAAGGTTCTTATCTGTTTTGTGGACACGCTGTACAGGTGTACTCTGCACTGTAAGGATGTTACTCTGCTCCTTATTCTTTTGATCCTTTATGTTCATTTACATATGATTAGTTTTTATAAATGTGGGTCAAGACAGCTTTTCTGCCATCAAGCTTTAGAGCTCTCTGTTGTGTTGTTTTCATAGTGTTAAAAAATATGGTGGCTTAGTTTCTTTCATACCCTGGCTACATTCCTCCCTCCCTTTTATCTCAACCTTCACTTTCCTTTGTCTCTACTGTTTCCACCTCCACAGCTCAATCTGGATCCTATTTCCAATTGTTTTGTGTTCAGTGAGGGGCTACATTCTAGAAGGGGAATATACTGGCTGGTTAATATAAATAATGATAGTGCTATTTACCAACTTATTGCTTCTTAGTCATCCTTTTTGCCTGCTCTGTATAAATGTGTCTGGGCACTTAACATTTTTTCCCTTGCCAGCTGGAAAGTTAACTTTTTTGTCAGTAGAGAGCAAGAAAAGGATTTCTGCTTCTTGTTCCAGTGTGCTTACTCAGCAGGCTCCTGTGGCACCCAGCTCCTGCTAAGCCAGGTTCTAAAGTCCACGTGAGCTTTGACTTGAGTGGCTGTGTAGCAGAGTGATATCTGAACAGCTCTACCAGGAACTCAAGAGGGCAGATTTTCAACATGTTCCCTGAAAGCACCTGAGCAACTGTTCTGACACTCAGTGAGCACCAACTAAGCCCTTTTTAACAAGGTCTGGTGATGACGGCATTAGAGGAAGACTCTCCCTTGGGCACGCTAGCTTAGCCCTAGGGTTATTAGCTGTCCCTTATATTGGCTACTTCATATTCTTTAGCGTTCTCTTTATTACTAGCCAACCGCTCATTACCCCAATCCTGTACTTTCCCTGTTCAAATTATTGTGTGGCTTCTCTCTTCATTGATCTAGCCAGACCCTTCTGAGCCACCCAGGTGCCCCAGAAATAATTTCATTCTGGGGTGCCTGGGTGGCTCAGTCAGTTAAACATCTTACCTTTGGCTAAGGTCATGATCCCAGAATCCTGGGATCAAGTCCTGCATCTGGTGCCCTGCTTAGAGGGGAGCCTGCTTCTCCCTATCCTTCTGTCCCTCCCTCTGCTTGTGCCCTCTCATGTTCTGTCAAATAAATAAATAAAATCTACCCCCCCAAAAATAAATAAAAACAACCACTTTTGTACATCCTGCACAGATGTCTAGATTCTCATGTCAACATTTTTACACCATTTACTCCAACATTCTCCCTAAATATATTTTTTCCTGAACCATTTGCAAACTAAACCATTCATCCTTAAATACATATTTCTTTAAAAACACATTAACAGGGGCGCCTGGGTGGCTCAGTGGGTTAAAGCCTCTGCCTTCGGCTCGGGTCATGATCCCAGGGTCCTGGGATCAAGCCCCGCATCGGGCTCTCTGCTCGGCAGGGATCCTGCTTCCTCCTCTCTCTGCCTGCTTCTCTGCCTACTTGTGATCTCCATCTGTCAAATAAATAAATAAAATCTTAAAAAAAAAAAAAATTAACATAATCACAGTGTAACTGTAAAAATTAGGCAATTAAGATTAACAAATACTATCTAATCTGTCACACTTATTCAAACTATAACACTGATTAGTTTTATAGCAAAACAGAATTTTTAAAATGTACATTGTTTTCCCCTCATCCAGTGACCAAAGGATTGTATGCTGCCTTTTTTTTTTTTTGGAGTAGGCTCCATGCCTAACTTGGGGCTTGAACTCATGATCTTGAGGTCAAGAGTCCCACCAATAGAACCTGCAAGGTCCTCCTCACAGGCTTCCTTCAGTTGTCTTATCTCTTTAGTTTTCTTTAATCTGGAATTTTTTCTTTCATGATAACATTTTTATTTTTTAAAAGATTTTATGTATTTGAGAGAGAGAGAGAGAGAGACAGAGCACAAGCAGGAGGAGAGGCAGAAACAGACTCTCCACCAAGCTTGGAGCCCAATGCAGGGCTCAATTCCAGAACCTGGAGATCATGACCTGAATAAAGCCAGACGCTTAACCATCTTTGCCACCCAGGCGGCCCCCTGACAACATTCTTGTTGTAGAGGCTCATTCTTTTGAAGAATCTTTTGTAATTCTTTATAGAAGAACTTCAACTTAAGTTTTTGTGATATTTTCTCATGGTTAGATTCAGGCTATGTGTTCCTGGAAAGATTTAAAGAGGTGAGGTTGCATCCTCAGTGCATCACATCAGGAGGTTTATTTTATCTATTTCTACCATGACTGGTGATGATAATCTATCTTTAAATAATATTTACATACAATGATACGCACATATACTAAGTATGCAATCCATGAGCTTTGAAAAATGTTTGTAACTCCTCAACCTCTCTAAAAACAAAATTACCTACTGCAACAGTAAAGTTTCCTCATGCCCTTTCCCAGGCAATCCCCACTCCACACAGGCAACCACTGCTGTGACTTTCTTTTCCACCATAGATTATTTGCTTATTCTAGGACAGCACATAAACAAAATCAGGCAGTATGTACCATTCTGCAATTCATTATGTTGTTTTATTAGTCACTCCTTATTAATGAATACATGTAGTCTATTTCATGATTATACTACAAGTTTTCTATTTTTTTTTAAAGATTTTATTTATATATTTGACAGAGAGAGAGAGAGAGAGATCACAAGCAGGCAGAGAGGCAGAGAGAGAGGGGAAGCAGGCTCCCCGCTGAGCAGAGAGCCCGATGTGGGGCTTGATCCCAGGACCCCGGGATCATGACCTGAGCTGAAGGCAGAGGCTTAACCCACTGAGCCACCGAGGCGTCCCACAAGTTTTCTATTTTTGTGTCAAAAGACATTTAAACTGTTTCCAGTCTGGGGTTTTTATGAATAAAATTATAATGCCCATAGACCTTTGTTTCTCTTGAGTAAATAAGAAGTGCTGGGTCACAGGATAGGTTTTAGTTTTAGGGGCGCCTGGGTGGTTCAGTGGGTTAAAGCCTCTGCCTTCGGCTCAGGTCTTGATCCCAGGGTCCTGAGATCAAGCTCCACATTGGGCTCTCTGCTCACCAGGGAGCCTGCCCCCCCCCCCCACTGCTCTGCCTACTTGTGATATCTCTCTCTCTGTCAAATAGATGAATAAGATCTTTAAAAAAAAAAAAATCTGCCACACCCTTTCCCAAAATGGTTGTACTACTTCATCTCCTACTATGTATGAGTTCCAAACGCTCGAAAATGTCACCAAATTTAATGTTTTCAGACTTATAAATTTTAGCCATTGTGAATGGGTAGGAGTATCTCATAATCTGAATTTCCACATTTCCCTTGTGACTAATGACACTCATCATTTTGTTCATGTGACTATTGGCCATTTGTGTATCTTCCATTGTGAAGAATCTGTTCAAATCTTGCCTGTTTTTTTAAATTTTATTTTTTAAAAAATATTTTATTTATTTATTTGTCAGAGTGAACGAGCAGAGGCAGAGAGAGAAGCAGGCTCCCTGCTGAGCAAGGAGCCTGATACGGGACTTGATCCCAGGATGCTGGGATCATGACCTGAGCCAAAGGCAGCCATTTAACCAACTGAGCCACCCAGGCATCCCTCTTGCTCATTTTTTAAAAATATTGAGTCAGGGTACCTGGCTGGCTCAGTTGGAAGAGCATGCAACTCGATCTCAGGGTTATTTGAGACCCACATCGGGTGTAGAAATTACTTAAATTAACTTTAAGATTTTTTTTTTTAAGAGAAAAGCTCATGTGCGGGAGCCCTGCGTTGGGGTTAGGGTGGTGGGGCCCAGAGGGAGAGGGACAGACAGTTCAAAGCAGACTCCTCACTCAACATAGAGCCCAACGCAGGGCTCAATCTCACAACTCTAAGGTCACAACCCAAGCTGTAACCAAGAGTCCCATGCTCAAGCGACTGGGCCACCCAGGCACCCTAAATAAATATAAAAAAAAAAAAAAAGAAAAAAAGAAAGAGGGGTGCCTATGTGGCGCAATTGGTTAAGTGTCTGACTCTTGATTTCAGCTAAGGTCCTGTTCTCAGGGTGTGAGATCGAGCCCCAAGTTGCATCAGCTCAGCACTGGTCTGAAGTCTGCCCAAGATTCTTTCTCACTCTCCCTCTGCATGCCCCCACTTGCTCACTCTCTTAAAGAGAGAAAGTAAGAAAAATATATATTGTCTTTTTATTATTGAGTTATAGGAGTTATTTATATTATGGATACAAATCCTTTTTTACATATATGCTTTATAAATATTTTCTGTATTTTCTTTGAATCTGTGAGATAAGTAGATGTTCTAAATTTTGATGAAATCCAATTTATCAATGTTTTCCTATAAGGTTACTGCTCTCTTTGTCTAACGAAATCTTCCTCTACCCTCTAAGGCATAAAGAAATTCTCCCAAATTTTCTTCTAGAAGCTTTATAGTTTTAGGCCTTACATTTGGGTTTATAACTCCTCTCGAGTTCATTTTTTTTTTTTGTATGCTATGAGGTAGGGGATATCCATCTATCTATCTATCCTCTCACTCTCTATATATACACAGTTATTCTAGTACCTTTCTTTTTAAAAAAGATTTTATTTATTTATTTATTTGTCAGGTAGAGAGAGGGTGCAGGAGCGAGCACAGGCAGAAGCAGGCTCACTGCTGAGCAATGAGCCCGATGTGGGACTTGATCCCAGGCTGCTGGGATCATGACCCGAGCCGAAGGCAGCCGCTTAACCAACTGAGCCACCCAGGCGTCCCTCTAGTACCATTTGTTAAACACATTTCTTTCTCTATTGGTGTTTTAGTATCTGTTGAAAATCAAATGACTATATAAATGTAGGTTTATTTCTGAGCTCTTTATTTTGCTCCACTATTAGTCTATCCTTATAATAATATAACATCTTGATTATTATAGCTTTGTACTAAGTCTTCAAGTTAGAGTATAAGTCCTCCAATTCTGTTCTTTTTCAAGATCACTTTGGGTATTCTAGGGTCTTTCAATAAAAAATTTTATTTCAATAAAAATTTTAGGGGTGCGTGGGTGGCTCAGTGGGTTTAAGCCTCTGCCTTTGGCTTCAGTCATGATCCCAGGGTCCTGGGATCAAGCCCCACATTGGGCTCTCTGCTCGGCAGGAAGCCTGCTTCCTCCTCTCTCTCTCTGTCTGCTTCTCTGCCTACTTGTGATCTCTGTCAAATAAATAAATAAAAATCTTAAAAAAAAACCTGATACATCAATAAACATTTTAGAATAACTTAGTCCATTTCTATAACAATACACACTGGTTGGTGTTATGCAGAATTTGTAGAACTGCTGTCCGAACCATGTTCAGTCTTTTAATTCAAAGCCTCCCATTCACAATGATATTTCTCTTTCATTTAGATCTTTAATGTCTCTTGGCAATATTTTCTGGCTCAGTATAGAGATCTTTCACATCTTTGGTTAAATTTATTACTAAACATTTTATTCTTAAGCAATTTTAAAAGTTTTTTTTTTTTTTTTTTTGCTTTACAAAAAGCATTTTATAAATCTTCATTTCCCAATTGCTTATTGCTGGCACATAAAAATACAACAGAATTTGTGAAAAGTAAACTCTATACCCAATGTGGGGCTCAAACTCATGACCCTGAGATCGAGAGTCACATGCTCTACCAACTGAGTCAGATAGATGCTCCCACTTAATTTCAACATAGGTGATCTTTACTCTTTAATGCTGCAAGGTAGACATTACTATCTATATAACAATGCAGAGAAAATTAATTTTTAAGATTTGATTATTTGGCTGGGGGGGGGGGGCACAAGCAGGAGGAGTGGGAGAGGGAGAAGCAGGCTTCCTGCTGAGCAGGGAGCCCAATGTGGGGCTCAGTCCCAGGACCCTGGGATCATGACCTGAGCCAAAGGCAGATGATTAATGGCTAAGCCACCCAGGTGCCCCTGAGAAAATCAGGGTTATTTAACTTGTCCAAGGTAACTGTAAGACTGTTTATTACATCAAACTAATACCATTTTAAAACAAAAAATAACTTTTCTAATTATACACTGTACAGTATAGAAAAATATATAGAAAATTCACTGTAAACAATTTGTCCCCAAAATACCTTGATTTTACTATCTTTTTGGCTAACTACTCTTTCTTAACATACCCCTTTCTTCTTCAACCAATTACTTCCCAGCCTCTTTACAGCTATTTCCACAGGTCCTAGGCCCCTCTCTGAATATATCACTCTCCATTCTTACCCATCCACCAACCTCAACTATTATCTTTTTTTCCATGTACACATCTCTAGATCTTATCCATCTTTTTGATAAAAAGAATTTGTTATCTTCTCCCTCCAATTACGCTGTTTTTCCTTTTAAAATTACTTATTATTCATCAATTTGCTTTAAATCGAAATTGAAATTTTTTGACTCCTTCTCTAGTTATCTTAGTTCCAAACCTTTAGATTTGTCCTCCAAACCACAATCGTTTACAACCTAAATGTTTGCAAACAGGAAAATTGATAAATAAATCCAGTATAGACACACAACAGAATATTATACAATAGTGAAAAATTAAGGCAAGGTTTCTCAATCATGGTAATACTGCCATTTGGGGCTAGGCAATTCTTTGTTATGGGGCTGTCCTGTGCATCGTACGATGTTTAGCAACAGCCCTGATCTCTACATACTAGATGTCCATAGCACTATCTCCAGTTATGACAACCAAAATTTCTCTAGATATTGCCAAACATGCCTTTGGTTGGGGGGCAGGGTGGGTGGGTGATGGGGGCAAATTTGCTCCTGGTTGAGAACCACCAGTCTAGTGCTATATGTATCAAATACAGATAAATCTCAAAACAATTTTAAGTAAAAGGGAACTGCAATATTATCCATATAAACATCAAAATGAAGGAAAATGATATTAGTGTAGAGTGTTTATGGATAAACATGAAAGTTTACCAAAAACATGATAAAGCACAGAAGTCAAGACGGTGATTACCCCTGGGGGGGGGGGGGGCAGCGGGGAGTGAGGATAGTAGGATTAGAGAAGCTTTAATCTGATGATGTGCATACTTGACCATTTTTCTCCTTTTATGTTTATGTTTTTCCTTTTATATATACGTTCCTCCTTTTATGAATATACCTTTATGTACACTTATGATACTTTAAAACATAAATGCAGTATTAATTTGCCCTTATTGACCTGGCTCAGGTTTGACTGACAACAAAGTTCCACTTAAATCACTCAGCACGCATAGATAGTGCTACTTTCATATTTTTCTTTCTGTTGTCAATTTATTTCCCACTGGGAATGCCACAGAATTGATAATGGGCCTTCTCATCAAATTCTGCCAATCAGGGGTGTCTGGGTGGCTCCGTGGGTTAAAGCCTCTGCCTTCAGCTCAGGTCATGATCTCAGGGTCCTGGGATTGAGCCCCACATCGGGCTCTCTGCTTGGCAGGGAGCCTGTTCCCCCCCATCCCGCCCCCTGCCTCTCTGCCTACTTGTGATCTCTGTCAAATAAACAAATAAAATCTTTAACAAAACAAAACAAAAAAACCAACAAATTCTGCCAATCAGTAGTATAGAACTTATTCAAAAGGCACTCCTTTTTTTTTTAAAAAATTTTTTTTTTTTTTTAATTTATTTATTTGTCAGAGAGAGCGAGCGAGCACAGGCAGACAGAGTGGCAGGAAGAGGCAGAGGGAGAAGCAGGCTCCCTGGCGAGCAAGGAGCCCGATGTGGGACTCGATCCCAGGACGCTGGGATCATGACCTGAGCCGAAGGCAGCCGCTTAACCAACTGAGCCACCCAGGCGTCCCTCCTTTTTTGTTTTTAAGGAATTTATCTATTTATTTGACAGAGAGAGAGATCACAAGTAGGCAGAGAGGCAGGCAGAGAGAGAGTGGGGGAAGCAGACTCCCCACTGAGCAGAGAGCCTGTTGTGGGGCTGGATCCCAGGACCCCGAGACTCTGACCTGAGCCGAAGGCAGAGGCTCAACCCACTGAGCCACACAGGTGCCCCCTAAAGGCACTCTTAAAAAAAAAGCAACTTTCATTTTACTCCACACTATTTCTTTCTTTCTTTTTAAAGATTTTATTTATTTATTTGACAGACAGATTGCAAATAGGCAGAGAGGCAGGCAGAGAGAGAGGAAGGGAAGCAGGCTCCCTGCTGAGCAGAGAGCCCGATTTGGGGCTCGATCCCAGGACCCTGGGATTATGACCTGAGCCAAAGGCAGAGGCTTTAACCCACTGAGCCACCCAGGCGCCCCTACCCCACACTATTTCTTGTTTGCAACAATCTCTTTTCTATCAAAATGTAAGAAACCAAAACTAATAAAGAGACCCAAATAAACTTTATGCTCAGCTGGCTCTGGTCACAATGTAAAATATATACTTTTAGATTAACATTCATATCATATATAAATTATCATTACAGTGGGTTAATTTACTTAGGTAGAATAAAATACAAAAAAAACCTCCTAGGAATACAATTAAACTTTTTCGTTGTTGCTGGTTTGATGGAGGATTTTTTTTTTTTTTGAACTATCTTTTTCTCTTCATTTCCAACTTTTTTTTTTTTTAAGATTTTATTTATTTATTTGACAGAGAGAGAGAGATCACAAGTAGGCAGAGCAGAGGCAGAGGGAGAGGGAGAAGCAGGTTCCTGCCGATGTGGGGCTCGATCCCAGGACCCTGAGATCATGACCCGAGCTGAAGGCAGACACTTAACCGGCTGAGCCACCCAGGCACCCCTGAGGGAGGATTTTAACCAAGTTCCCAAAGCATCATGAGCAACAGAGATTCTGTTAACTATTCCCACTGGTCTTTCTTAAATGTGCTAAGTTTACTGAATAACAAAAGTTATAATTTAGTGTCATAGTAAGTTTTGGACCACTGGTTTTTGGAACATTCTGGACAATATTCATTATGTCAGGGCAATATAACATTTCCCCAAATAAAGTTTTGAAGGATAGGTGCCTGGAGGTTAGGTATTCACATTAAAAAATAACATTTAGGGGAGCCTGGGTGGTTCAGTCATTGAGCATCTGCCTTTGGCTCAGGTCATGATCCCAAGGTCCTGGGATTAAGGCCCGTATCAGGCTCCCTGCTCGGACGGAGGGAAGCCTGCTCCTCCCTCTCCCACTCCCCTTGCTTGTGTTCCCTTTCTCTCTGGCAAATAAATAAATAAAATCTTTAAACAAAAACAGAAACAAACATTTAAAGGATTCCAGAACATTTACTAGACTTTGGAGAAGAGAAGCTGATGCCTAAATTTGACTCTTACTTAGTTGGCTTCATTAATATATTAAAATGGCCATCACAGAAGTGATTGGCTAATTTAATGGCCACTTTAAAAAATAACTAGAGGGGCGCCTGGGTGGCTCAGTGGTTAAGCCTCTGGCCTTTGGCTCAGGTCATCTCAGGGTCCTGGGATCAGGCCCCACATCAGGGTCCTGCTCGGTGGAAAGCCTGCTTCTCCCTCTCCCAATCCCCCGCTTCTGTTCCCTTTCTCGCTGTGTCTTTTTCTGTCAAATAAATAAATAAAATCTTAAAAAAAATAAATAAAATACAGAAAACTGTTTTTAAGGTGCACTAAAAACTCTACTTTGAGAAACCAAAAGTCATATAATTCAATACACAATGGCAAAGTTTTACTGTATATATAGGCACTCCCAACTGTATTAATTTGTGAACATCACAACTATTTTATATAAGAGGAAAAAGTCAAGAGAAAAAAACCTCTTAAATGGTAGAGAACGAGAAGTCAACAAGCAAGACCACATTTTTACATAACTTGAATATTAATTTTGAATGCTGAACCTTATAAAACTTAAAGGAAATGAAGTTTTTTTAAGTTTCAAAAGCATAAAGATGAAAAACATGAAGATTTGCTAAAAGTTACATAAGAACTTTGGTCATCACCTTTATACTAATCAACTCATTCCCCTCTAAAAGCAATAAAAATCTAAACTTAGGGACTTCCTTTTTAGTAATTTCTTCAACTTTCTCATTATTAACAGGGTCTTCTACTTATGGCATTATTTGTTTAGGTTTTAACCACGCATTTAAACCTTCATACTTACAAAGTCTTCCTCTTCAAATTGTAATTTTTCCACCTTGTCTTCTTTCTTTTCTTCCCTAATCTCTGTAGGTGGCTTTTCTTGAAAGGCACAGCCTTTCCGGGAATGGAAGCTGCCATTCCAGTGGCGATGGTTCCCTGTGCCACCCCCACTACGCTGGCTCATGCCATCATGACCTCGGGAAGAGCCATGCCAACCAGACATGTTCCCTGTGATTCCAGCATACGCTCCCTTAGAGACACCAGAGTCCACAGAGTCGTGGCGAAACAGGGAGGGCTGATGCCAGGAATCTAGAATAGTAAGGACAAGTAACACATTAGATTTTTGCTTCCTGATCTGATTTGCAGTACTTCCAAAAGCCCTTCAGGGGACCTTTTTAAAAAAATAAAAGATTAAGTCCACAAAATTATCTTTTTCTTTTAATGTAATTTCTATGAGATCTTCAATTGAATAAATGACACACGAGAACACAGTAACGTTAGAAAGTCAATATAACTGAATAACTACAACTGAAGATCTAATTGGGAAACGTGTTTAAAAAACAGCATATCAAGGTCATGGACATGTAGCCTCTATGTGGGCTTGTCCTAACTGAGTCCCTTAAATATAGTCATGGAAGCTGGGCATGGCTCACCTCCTGCAGTTCGTAGAGGTCCATTGTTAAAAAAGCCATCAGAGGAATTATGTCGACGACGGCTTACTCCAAACCTACGGTCTCCTCGGGGTAGGTGCTCTCCGTGTTTTTCAAAGGTGGCTGTAGGTGACTAAGATGATCAAGTATAGAGAAGCAAACAGATTAAGAAGGTATCCATTTCTTCAATTATTTGCATCAGAGAAGATTAAAAAAAAAAAAGCTCTGTCAATATCCATTAAAATAAGCTCTCAAATTTTACCCATAAGATATTAGATTAACCTTGTAACAGGAAAGGAAAAGCAACATGCTTGGTTAAAAAAAATTCTAAACAACTTTATTATTCTGCAATTGGGGAGAGAGAAATGGTTTAAATACCACAGCACCTTGGCGAGTAACAATTACATGGTTTTTATAGTTTTATAAAACACTTATTTCTATGGGGTGCCTGGGTGGCTCAGTGGGTTAAGCCTCTGCCTTCAGCTCAGGTCATGATCTTGGGGTCCTGGGATCAAGCCATACACTGGGCTCTCTGCTCAGTGGGGAGCCTGCTCCCTGCTCCCCCTGCCTGTTGCTCTGCCTACTTGTGCTCTCTCTCACTCTATCCAATAAATAAATAAAATCTTAAGAACTTTCATTTACCTCCCTATTCCAAATAATTTTATTCTAGAACATTCTTTTTACTAAATTTTAAATTTTTATTATTATTATTTTTTAGAGCATTCTTTAGTTTCAAAAGAGACACCAAAAGTCTAAAAAGCTATGAAAAATATGGATATAACCGACAAATGCACAGAGGAAAACTATAGGTTGACGCATAGACATCTTTGCATCTATTTTCTTAGTTTTATAGATTTTAGCTCTTTAATTTAGGTTACAATCCGCTTCAGGTTTATTTGTGTGTGATATGAAGTAAAGGTTGAAATCTAGATTCAGAAATGCTAGATTCAGAGGGTACCTGGGTAGCTCAGTGGGTTAAGCCGCTGCCTTTGGCTCAGGTAATGATCTCAGGGTCCTGGGATCGAGTCCCACATCGGGCTCCTTGCTCGGCTGGGAGCCTGCTTCTCCCTCTGCCTCTGTCTACCACTCTGTCGGCCTGAGCTCTCTAATAAATAGATAAAAATCTTGAAAAGTAAATAAATAAATGAATAAAATAAATAAATTTTTTTAAAAATAAGGGAAGATAGGCCCCCCTTTCATTTTTTTTTGAGATTACATGGCAATATGTCCCTTCTCCATTAGCTGGCAAAATGGGAAGCATTTTTAAGTTTATTAGCTTCCCAAAGGTTTCTTTACCAATAATTGAGGCTGTTCTTTTTTTTTTTTTTTTAAGATTTTATTTATTTATTTGAGAGAGACAGAGCACAAGCAGGGGGAGAAGAGGAGGGAGAGGGAGAAGGAGGATCCCCGCTGAGCAGGGAGCGAGATGTGGGGCTTGATCCAAGGACCCTGGGATCACAACCCAAGCCAAAGGCAGACACTTAACCGACTGAACCACCCAGGTGCCCCAATAATTGAGGCCATTCTTCTATGCACTGTGACAACAACTAGTCCACTCTGGGCTACTTCACTCTATATGAACTGGCTATTTTTACTTGTCTTTACTCCTAATGTAACATATACTTTCCCCTGAAATCATTAAGCAGATTATCCCCCCTAAAACAGAATTTCTAGGATTTAATCTGAGATCCACGTAAGGAGTCAATGCCTCTCCCTTTTTACCCTCCTCATCTACTACTACAGACAAACGTGCATTTACACCAAAGGTCCATTTCCCCAAAAAACCATTTTGTGTTTACCTCTGCCCCTCTATACCTAAATAATAGGTTAGCAGATATGTTTTGGTTCCAAAGTGTAGTGCAATTAATCCAGGAAGCCTTTTTTAAAATAAAGATTTTATTTATTTATTTGAGAGAGAGAGAGAGAAAGAGAGAACGAGCATGAGTAAGGTGGGGGAGGGGAGGAAGAGGCAGAGGGAGAAGCAAACTCTCCACTGAGCAGGGAGTCCTACATAGGCCTCAATCCCAGGACCCTAAGATCATGACCTGAGCTGAATGCAGACACCTAACCAACTAAGCCACCTAGGCGCTCCTAATCCAGGAAGTCTTAAGTGTGCCACATGAGAAAAGCTTAGCATATAATGAAATAAGGGGATGGGGAGATACCTGGCAACAGCAGGGCCCACAATAACTCAAACTGTCTATTTATATCCTATGAAAAGATATATAATATGTCTATGAAAACATACTTTAAACCTTCAGGCAAGGTTGAATACACAAAAACACCTAGACTGTAAAACAGAGGCCATCAATAAGTTGGGGATAAAAAGAACTGGTATTTGGAAGGTTACTATAGGAATGAAGAACAGTACCTTAGCTGACTGTGGTGTTGAGAAATTTAGCCAAGCAGGAACAAAGTCATGCTGCGCCATTTAGGTCCAGTGTCTCTTTTCAGCAAGGTGAGGCATCCAACCTCATGGCCAGGAACTGAAAATGAGAAAACTCAAATCAGTTATACTTGCAGGGACCTGAAAGAGTCTGTATTTATCTACTCTAAGATTCCCTCTTTACAGAAAGACCTGCTGTCTCTGGGCCTCTCTAAGACTACTTATCTGGCTCTATAACCTCAAAGTTGTTCTAAACAAAAGCAACAGCCCATGAATAATGACTACGAAAAACACATAAACAGAAAAATATGACAAAGACCTGGAAGGTTATATGAAGACTAATGAATTCTTGAGTTTTAACAGAAGAACCTTAAGAATAAACACCTACTTAAAACTACTGCTACTTATGAAGAGATTAATCTGCTTCTGGTACTCTGGTAATTCGTGGCAAAAGCAGAAAAGAACTTCTTAGAGAAGATACAATCCCTCAAGATTTATTCTTTTAATTCTCTCAAATACCCACTAGCACCAGTTTTCCCGGGAGATCCACTGATGTCTCCCACTACCCCACTAAAGCTCTTCTAAATACACCAGAAAACAGTAGCTATTTTCCAAGATACATATACACAGTCTTCTTCCGAAGATAGACATAGGAGAATATTTACCCCAGAGTGTAACCTCTGTGGTCCTGTTTCCCGAACTCCTTGAGTCTGCCAGCTGGATTTCCTACGAGGTTCTCTTGTTAAAAGGGTGCTTAAATAGGCTGGCCAGCAGCACGCCTTGTGATAAAGCACAAGGAAGTCAGGCTCTGTCTGTATCACTCTTTCAAGTCCTCTCAATTGCTCATCTTAAACTACCTAGTTCCTGACACGTTTCCAAAAAGGGGAAGGGGAAAGGGGAAGGGGAAGGGGAACATAAAAAGTATTTGTTACATTTAAAAAATGGGGGGAAGGGGAAAGAGCTATGTCTATGTTCACCTCATTCAACTTCCTTGAGTGATGGCACTATGATGCTGCTTAAATAGATAATACATGGACATTTGCACATTGAGTGCAAACACTGTTCATAACAAGGTCATAACTGGAAAGAGGTGAACTCATGTGTGGGCAAATAATGCCATCAAAGCCACAGATCAAAAATATAACATTAAAGAGTGATAAAAGATCTTCTGAGCAGTCACTTCCAGTGGCAAAACATCCACATAACAAAGCCCTTAATTTATAAATCTCATTATTCCTACAGAGCTGCTAAAAAGTATGTGGGTATGTATTTATATGTTTTATTCTTCAAAATCTAAGGGACATAGGAAATCTTGTTTGCTTTTAATCAGACAGGAACTTAATATGTTTTCCTCCAAAGAATAGCAGCTTTCAAGGCAAATTTCTTGGGTTATATAAAGCTCCCAAATGTATCTTCTATTTCTTTGGTCTTCACTATTTAAATTCACAGCAAAATTAAAAGAAGTAGAAATAAAGAAGTTAAGGAGTAGTCAAGGAGTAAACAGTTCCAAAGTGAGGTTTTCTTCTCTTCAGTCTTCTCTATTTCACTTGTTCTGCCTCTTCCTGAAGACTGAATTGAGCTGGAAGGTGATATGAGGAGTCTTCTACAGCTTTAGTAGAGTAGTCATTTATTATTTTGGATCCATTCCCATCATTATTCAGTCATTTAAAAGGCCACGGGAATCTATCACTATAAATAAAAAAGCAAAATAGCACAGTATCACAGGATGCAAAATCATTGTTACATAGAATTGCTAAAATGGGATACAAATTATCAGTCAATAAAAGGTACTACTAAACTACTAATCAAAATTTTAAGACCAACTTAGACATCAATTTAATGTGTCACCATCTATAATGACAACATAATTAACTATAATTCTTTTTTAAGGATTTTTAATGGGTTTTAGACAAGTCACCTGAACTGAGTTTATTTTATATAACCTCATCTGTTATTAGCTACCAAAGGTAATTCAGAAATGCAAATTAATGAGTGTGTTAGATCTACATTTTCTCTCATACACGGGAATAACCTGCTCTAAGTAATCACACAGCCATATAACTTGCTTATTAACATAGTCATCAACTAATAACACCACAGTTGGATTTAAAAAAAAAAATTTTACTTATTTTGACAGAGAGAGGGAGTATGAGGATATAAGCAGGGGGTGTGGCAGGTGGAGGGAGAGAGAGAAGGCAGCTCCCTGCTAAGCAAGGAGCCCAATGCAGTCCCTGATCCCAGGACCTTGGGATCATTACCTGGGCCAAAGGCAGACTCTTGATCGACTGAGCCACCCAGGCGTCCCACAACTAGATCTTTAAAAACAAGTCATTTGTTATAGCATTCCTTCCTTTTCAGATAACTAGTTATCAATGGAGAGACTTAAGCTCTTAGGCTCTGACTTAAGATATGCTGTAAGAGATGACATAAATATTTCTCTGGCAAATTCCCGACATTCTTCTACGAGCTACAAAGTTTTTTGATATAAGAGGAGGCTTGCATCCGTAGGCAATCCTGGCCTACACTGGTAAAGTCTAGTTTGGAGGATATTTCTCAAGTTTACAAGAATAAGAAATACCAAATTTGGACAGTAAATACCTTTGTGGGAAAATGAAAGGAATAAAAAAGAAGTATTGGGTGGCTTCAACTGCATCTGTAATGCCTTCTTTGTTTTTTTGTTTTGTTTTATTTTGGTTTTTAGATTTTATTTGTCAGAGAGAATGAGAGTGAGCAAGCATGCACAGGAAGGGGGAGCAGCAGAGGGAGGGGGAGAAACAGGCTCCCCACTGAGCAAGGAGCCCAATGACTTGCTCAATCCCAGGACCTTAGGACCATGACCTGAGTGAAGGCAGACTTTTTTTTTTAAATAAAGATTTTTATCTATTTATTTGACAGAGAGAGTGGGAGAGCACAAGCAGACAGAGCAGCAGAGCGAGAGGGAGAAGTGGGCTCCCCACTGATCAGGGAGGCCAATGTGGGGCTCAATCCCAGGACCTTGGGATCATGACCTGAATGAAGGCAGACATTTAACCAACTGAGCCACCCAGGCATCCCTGTAATACATTACTTCTGAAGGTAAGTGATAGATACATGGCTGGCTATTCACTTGCTGTCTACACCTTTTTAAACATTTACCAGTTTATTAAAGAATATGATAAAGGATATCAATCAACAGCCAGATTTAAGAGATACATTGGGTGAGGTGAGAAAAGTGTGCACAGCTTCTGAGCTCTCTCCAGGTGCCATCACTTCCCCCAATCTCCACAAGTTCACTGGTCTCTACACTTTCTATATACTTGTAATACTTAAAATAGTAACAAAACAAGCACATAAAAAGTTAAGTAAAAGAGGGGTGCCTGGGTGGCTCAGTAGATTAAAGCCTCTGACTCTGGCTCAGGTCATGATCCCGAGGTCCTGGGATCAAGTCCTGTGCCAAGTTCCTTGCATGCTCTCTCTCTCAAAAGTAAAATAAAAATCTTAAAAAGTCAAAAAAAAAAAAAAAAAAAAAGAAAAAAAGACCTTGGGGTGCCTGGGCGGCTCAGTTGGTTAAGCCACTGCCTTCAGCTCAGGTCTGAGAGTCCTGGGATTGAATCCTGCGCATCAGGCTCCCAGCTCCACGGAGTCGGCTTCTCCCTCTGACCTTCTCCCTTCTCATGCTCTCTCTCACTGTCTCTCTCTCAAATAAATACATAAAATCTTTCTTAAAAAAAAAAGGGGGGGGGCGCCTGGGTGGCTCAGTGGGTTGAGCCTCTGCCTTCGGCTCAGGTCATGATCTCAGGGTCCTGGGATGGAGCCCGGCATCAGGCTCTCTGCTCTGCGGGGAGCCTGCTTCTCCCCCCTCCCCCTGCCTGCCTCTCGGCCTACTTGTGATCTCTGTCAAATAAATAAATAAAATCTTTAAAAAGGGGGGGGGGGCGCCTGCTTCCTCTTCTCTCTCTGCCTGCCTCTCTACTTGTGATCTCTGTCAAATAAATAAATCTTAAAACAAACAAAAAACCCCACAACAACAACAAACCACACCCGAGCTGAGATCAAGTCACATCCTTAACCAACTAAGCCACCCAGGCACCCCTAAAAAAAAAAAAAATAATAAAAATACACACACACATACACACAGAGGTATATATATGTGTGTTTATATATATGTGTATATATATATATATATTTTTTAAAGACTTCATTTGAGAGAGTGCATGCGTGCATGTACCCATGAGTGGGGGGGAGGGACAGAGGGAGAAACAACTTCCCACTTATCCAGGAGGACCCTGAGATCATGACCTGGAGCTGAAGGCAGATGCTTAACTAACCAGTCACCCAGGTGCCCCTAAAATATGTAATTTTATTATTTTTTTTGAGATTTTATTCATTTACCTGACAGAGAGACAGATGAGAGAAAGAGAGCATGAGTGGAGAAAGGTCAGTGGGAGAAGCAGACTCCCCACCCAGCAGGAAGCCTGATGTAAGACCCGATCCCGGGACTCTAGGACCATGACCTAAAGCCAAAGGCAGTCGCTCAACCAACTGAGCCACCCAGGCGCCCCTAAAATATGTTATTTTAATATAAGACATCAAGTACATGTTCTGAAGCTCAGAAAGGTCTGTTCTGGAGACAGAATTGTGGGAACTGTCAGTGTCTGGTAGACAATGTTTAATGTCAGAAGAGAGGAGATCTAGGGAGGCTATAAACATATGAGTTTCCAAGTCCTGTCTATTCCATCCCTTAGTTTCCATTTCTATTTATCACTCCAGGTTCCAATTACCAGTAAGAAAACTGGTTTCATAGGGACTACTAGTCTCTTTCTCCCTCTGCCTCTACTCTTTTTAGATGCTAGATCTCTCTTCCTAAATCCAGGTTCAAATTATATCACAACCCTGGCTCAGAAATTTTGTCTTCCTACAAGATTTAAGGTCCTCAGTCTGAGCGTCAAGAAATAAATGTTTCGGGGCGCCTAGGTGGCTCAGTGGGTTAAAGCCTCTGCTTTCGGCTCGGGTCATGATCCCAGGGTCCTGGGATAGAGTCCCGTACCTGGCTCCCTGCTGAGCAGAGAGCCTGCTTCCCTCTCTCTCTCTGCCTGCCTCTCTGTCCACTTGATCTGTCTCTCTGTCAAATAAATAAAATCTAAAAAAAAAAAGTTTCCGCACAAGGAATTCCCCTTCTGAAATCTTCAAGGCACTTTGTGCCTTCTAGTGCACTTAACATTTGTTCCTTCCAGAATAGTTATAAATGCTGATCTTAACTCCCAAGCAGGCCAAAAACTTACTGGCTTCTAGAATCCTGCCTTGCCCTTCTTTGAAACTCATCTAAAATGGTACCCAGCAGGTGGTAAGGATTCAAAGGTTTAAGGAATTAATTTTTACAGATTACAATAAAGAGGGGCACCTGGGTGGTTCAGTCATTAAGCATCTGCCTTTGGCTCAGGTCATGATCCTGGGGTCCTGGGATCAAGCCTTGTATCAGGTTCCCTGCATGGCGGGAAGCCTGCTTCTTCCTTTCCCGCTCCTTCTGCTTGTGTTCCCCGCCCCTGTCAAATAAATAAATCTTAAAAAAAAAAAAAAAAATTACAATAGGGGTCCTGATAGGACCAATAGGGCTCAAATGTTTAAGCATCTGCCTTCGGGTCAGGTCATAACCTCTGGGTCGAGTCCCACATCAGGCTCCCTGCTCAGTAGGGAGCCTGCTTCTCCCTCTGCCTCTATCTCTCATGAATAAGTAAATAAAAACTTAAAAAAATTACAATAAAGCAAGGATGCAGAAAACTGGAACCCTCACAGACTGCTGGTAGAAACAGAAAATTGTCTAACTGCTGAAAACAACTGGCAGTTCTTCAAATAGTTAAACATGGGAGTTACCATATGAATGAACATTTCCACTCCTTGGTATATATCCAAGAGAAATGAAACCATACATCTACACAACAACTTGTAAGTGAATGTTCACAGCTACACAACAACTTGTAAGTGAATGTTCAGAGCAGCTTTATTCATAATAGCGACAAGAAAGAAACCAAATGTCCAAACAGATGATGAATAGAGAAACATTAAGTGGTATATCCATGTAATAGATTATTACCCAGCTATAAAAAGGAATGAAGTACTGATGCATGCTACCACATGGATGAACCCTGAAAACATTATGCTAAGTGATACACAAAATGACACATATTATGATTCCATTTGTATGAAATACCCAACCCACAGAGACAGAACACAGATTAGTGGTTACCAGAGCCTGGAAGGAAGTGTGACTGCTTAATGCATGAGAGATTTATGTTTGGGATAATGAAAAAGTTCTGCAACTGGACAGGAGTGACGGATGCAAAAAACTGTGAATGTATTTACCGCCACCAAATTGTATACTTTAAAATGGTTACAAGATGGGGCGCCTGGGTGGCTCAGTGGGTTAAAGCCTCTGCCTTAGGCTCAGGCCATGATCCCAGGGTCCTGGGATCGAGCCCCACATCCTGCACTGAGCCCTCTCTGCTCAGTGGGGAACCTGCTTTGGCCTCTCTCTTTCTGCCTGCCCGCCCCCCCCCTCCAAAAAAATCTTTAAAATGGCTACAAGAGGGTCACCTGGGTGGCTCAGTCCTTTTAAGCATCTGCCCTTGGCTCAGGTCATGACCTGAGGGTCCTGGGCTTCAGTCCTGCCATTAGGCTCCTGTAAAGCAGGGAGCCTGCTTCTCCCTCTGCCTGCTGCTCCCCTTGTTTGTATTTTCTCTCTGACAAATAAAATCTTAAATAAAAATTTTTAAAAATGGTTACAATAGTAAATCTTAAGTATATTTTGCCACAATTTAAAAAAAGTATAATAAAGCAGTTTAAGTCAAAAGAAACAGTCAATATTAAATATAAACAACGCTCAGGACACTTGAGTGGTTCAGTCGGTTAGGCGTCTGCTTCTCCCTCGGCCTGCCACTCCCCCTGCTTGTGCTCGCTCACTCTCACTATATGACAAATAAATACTAAAAATATATAAACAATGCTCTACCTCATCAATTTTTATTCATATTTTAGTAACTGCTTTTGCTCTTTCCCTGCAACATGTATATCAGAATTATCTATATCTGAATACTTGATCCAAGCATCCATTCATAAACATGTGTTCAATATCTTACGTTTTCCAAACCCATGATTTATCAGGCACTTATACATGCCTGGAAATTCTACAAAATACTTCACAACATGATCTCATTTTATCCTCTAATTATAAGCTTGTAATGCAAGGAGAGAATGTCCTTGCTAAGGACCTTCCCTCAATCTCTTCTACCTTAGGCTCCCTTTACTATTCTGTGTTCTTGATTTCAATCCATCATTTTCTTCACAGTCCAGCAGTGTCACCGTCTACTACTTCTGGTAACTTCAACCTCCATCTACATTGGTTTCACCTGAATTAAGAGCAACAACAAAAACAAACCACACCTACTTCTCCCCCAACTTTAAAGCAAACCCCTTCCTAGAGTCTATTTCTCTTTAGTTATTTTTTTTTAAAGAGTTTATTTATTTATTTGACAGAGATCACAAGTAGGCAGAGAGGCAGGCAGAGAGAGGGGGAAACAGGCTCCCCGCTAAACAGAGAGCCCGATGCAGGGCTCGATCCCAGGACCCTGGGATCATGACCTGAGCCGAAGGCACAGGCTTTAACCCGCTGAGCCACCCAGGCGCCCCTCTCTTTAGTTATTTATGTTTACTTCCCTTCAATCTTAATAAACTTCTATCAAGAGCAGTGCATCCTTAGTGTCTTCATTTTCTTACTTCCCCATTTATTTATTTCTAATTATTTTTTAAAAAGATTTTATTTATTTGACAGTCAGAGATCACAAGGAGGCAGAGAGGCAGGCAGAGAGAGGGGAAGCAGGCTCCCTGCTGAGCAGAGACCTGTTGGGGCTTGATCCCAGGATCCTGCGATCATGACCTGAGCCAAAGGCAGAGGCTCAACCCACTGAGCCACCCAGGTACCCCTCACTTCCCCATTTATTCCTTGGTCCACAGCAAATTACTTTTCTCTCATAACTCCAAGGAACACACGTATGTCCTAGTTCCAAAATCTGATGGGTAGCTCCCAGTTTCTTTACCTCTAAAATGAAAATGATACTATTTCACATGTTGATATGAAGATTAATAAACCAAATATTTAAAAAATGAGAAACATCACATTTTAATCAAAGGATGGATAAAACTAAATACAAAGCCAGATGAATTATTTAGTACTATTCTGGGAGAATTCTTTTTTTTTTTTTTTTTTAAGATTTTACTTATTTGAGAGAAAGAGAGAGAGGGAGAGAAAACGAGAAGGGGAGGGTCAGAGGGAGAAGCAGACTTCCGCTGAGCAGAGAGCCTGATGTGTGACTGGATCGCAGGACTCCAGGATCATGACCTGAGCCGAAGGGGGTTGCTTAACCAACTGAGCCATCCAGGTGCCCCTATTCTGGGAGAATTCTTAAAACACTAATCTGTATAACTCCTAACACATTTTATCCTTTCCTCCTTCCTCCCACTGACACCAGGTTAGCCATCCATTCCAGAGGTTAACAATAATAAAAAAAATCAGGCAGGGGCACCTGGCTGGCTTAATTAGTAGAGCATGTGACTCTTGACCTTGCGGCCATGAGTTCAAGCCCCACATTTGGTACAGAGCTTAAACAAACAAAGGCAGGGTCTAAAATGGTAAGGGACTTATCTGAGGTTACACATAATCAGTTAGGTCAGGCCTGGAATCAGTTCTAACTTCACTGCCTTCTGAATTACACTGTGGTTCTTATTCTCCAGTCATAAAGTATGATTCCTAAAATTAGAACAAACTCCTTAAAGTCTTATGGAACAAATGTACTAAATAGGGAATTTAATTAATTTAAATACAGGGTTTTTTTTTGCTTTTCTTTTTATACTCCTCTTACTGTGTTAACCAAATCTGGCTTCCAGGCAAAACTCAAAGACTTGAAAATAATACTATTTTTTTAAAAGATTTATTTATTTATTTGACAGACAGAGATGACAAGTAGGCAGAGAGGCAGGCAGAGAGAGAGGAGGAGGCAGGCTCTCCGCTGAGCAGAGAGCCCGATGTGGGGCTCGATCCCAGGACCCTGGGATCATGACCTGAGCCGAAGGCAGAGGCTTAACCCATTGAGCCACCCAGGCGCCCCATGGCTCCTCATCTTAATAAAACTTCAATCTCATGTCCTTAGCCATGAGAATACCTAAAAGAACAGGACCCATAAATCCAACTCCATTGTAGGGAAAATAATTAAAAACATGTACTACTGAGCCATGAAGCTCCAACGACCTGCCATATCCACACCTAGCTGAGAAAAAGAAAGCAAAGAAGCCACAAGATGTTCTTTCTGCAAAAGATTATCAGGCTCATGCCAAATGACCAGCTAAAAGGGGTAAGTAGACTTGAAGAGTTTAAAAGGAACCTCCCTACCTTCCACTTCCATGCTCACTTCTTTAAAACTGACCCGATGGCACCTGGGTGGCTCAGTTGGGGTTGAGTCCCGAGTCGGGCTCCCTGCTCAGTGGGGAGCTTGCTTCCCCCCTCCTGCCTACTTGTGTTCTTTCTCCCTCTGTCAAATAAATAAAATCTTAAAAAAACAAAAAAAACAAAAAAAAACTGACCTGAGCCTGGGTAGTTGAGTGGGTTGAGTGTCCGAATCTTGGTTTCAGCTAGGATCATGGTCTCAGGGTCATGGGATGTGGCCCCACATCTGGCTTCATGCTCGGTGGGGATGGGGAGTCTGCTGGAGAACACCCCGCACCTGTAGTCAAGGCATCATGTTGGGTCTTTTTTCAAAACTCCCCAGTTCAAAAGTATCCTTCCCCTTCTCACCCATCTTACTGTGATATACTACCTTAAGTGTATTAAAAAGAAAAAGAGTCTTTTGATTCATCTTGGAGTATTTTTTTTTTTTAAAAGATTGTATTTGTGGGGCGCCTGGGTGGCTCAGTGGGTTAAAGGCTCTGCCTTCAGCTCAGGTCATGATCCCGAGGTCCTGAGATGGAGCCATGCATCGGGCTCTCTGCTCAGCAGGGAGCCTGCTTCCTCCTCCTCTCTCTCTGCCTGCCTCTTTGCCTACTTGTGATCTCTGTCAAATAAATAATAAAAAAATCTAAAACAAAAAACAAAAAACAATTTTATGTGACAGAGAGAAACACAGCGAGAGAGGGAACACAAGCAGAGGGAACGGGAGACGGAGAAGCAGGCTCCTGTTCAAGCAGGGAGCCCAACGGAGGGCCCAAACCCAGGACCCTGGGATCATGATGCAAGCTGAAGGCAGACGCTTAACAACTGGGTGCTAACAACACCCAGGCACCCCCATCTTGGCGTATTTTAATTGTCAAGTGTCATAACAGGAATTTCTGTTTAATGATCTCATTTCTTGGACCCTTTACTAATATCAGAGAATGCCCTGCTTCTGAGAGCAAATATGACAGGCAGAGAAAATGTGGATAAGGTACAGAGCATTATTTCATGCAGTCAACAGACTCAGTGATGCTTCCTGGTAAAGCATGCTGGGAAAACGATACTGTGAAGCTCAGCAAGGACTTGTTGAAGTGTGTCTAAAACTGTGTCCAAGCTACACCAAGAACATGTCCAGTTTCATGTTTCCCATGGTTCCAAGTTGTTGAGGGTGAAAAGGTCCAAATTTACTTCCAAGAGATTAATGTAACATATTTGAATAAAAGGAACATACCACAAGGTTTGAAAACGATTTTAAAAAAAATATTTAACAGAGAGAGACACAGTGAGAGCAGGGGGAGTAGGAGAAGAAGCAGGCTCCCTGCAGATGTGAGGCTCTATCCCAGGACTCCGGGATCATGACCTGAGCCGAAGGCAGATGCTTCCCAACAGAGCCACCCAGGTGCCCCTGGAAACGTGTTTTTTAAGATTTTTTCTTTTTTTAAAATTTGACACAGAGAGAGGGATCACAAGTAGGCAGAGAGGCAGGCAGAGAAAGAGGGAAGCAGGTTCCTGGCTGAGCACAGCCCAATGCGGGGCTCAAACCCAGGACCCAGAGATCATGACCTGAGATGAAGGCAGAGGCTTAACGCACTGAGCCACCCAGGTGCCCGAAAATGTGTTTTTAAAAAATATATATTAAATATATGTTGGGGGTTTATATTGCTTTTTTAAAAAAAGATTTTATTTATATTGTCAGATAGTGTTGCAAGGGAATAAGCAGGGGGAGCGGCAGGCAGAGGGAGAAGCAGGTTCCCTGCTGAGCAAGGAGCCTTGCAGCACTCGATTCCAGGACCCTGAGATCTGAAGGCAGATACCCAACTGACTGAGCCACCCAGGCCTCCCTACATTACATTTTCTTGACTAGGTATTCAGGACATGAAGAAACATTTCAATTAACTTTTGCTGAAGGATTTCAGATACTATAAATCCAAATTCATTTTTAAGTATAAATCTTTTGTTGGACTGTCATACATCAAACATTTCAATGCACATTTACTCGTTCCTCCCATATACTTATTATTAGCTTAATATAATTTGACTTCGTGAATTCTGTTTCAAAAAGTTCCTAGCAAAATAAATTACACTCTTAAAAACGGAACTACATTTATACATTACGTGGACAAGTGGTCCTGAAATGCAATCTAGGATATAGTGCCTTAAACTTATAAACAACAAAAACCATTTTTTAAAAAAAGACTTTATTTATTTATTTGACAGACAAAAGATCACAAGCAGGCAGAGAGAGGAGGACACAGACTTCCCGCTGAGCAACGAGCCCAATATGGGGCTCCATTACAAGACCCTGAGATCATGACCTGAGCCGAAGGCAGAGGCTTTAACGCACTAAGCCACCCAGGTGCCCCAAACCACTTCATTTAATTCCAGTGATTTCTCCCCCACAGATGCTGACATCCCATTTTAATTCTAAAGCATAATTATAAGCACATCCTCAACCATTAAGTGAAATTTCTATTTCTACCTGCACTAGAACGTAATAATTCAAAAGTTACCTCTATTACACCACTGAGGTTTGGTGCTTATATAAGTTTTATTTATATTTTTAAATTTTTACTTATTTATTTTAGAGAGAGAAAACATGGTTGGGGTGGGGGTAGGGTGCAGAGGGAGAGGGAGAATCCCAAGCAGACTCCACACTGAGTGGGGTGCCCCACGCAGGGCTTGATCTCACCACCCTGAGATGAAAACCCAAGGGGAACTCAGCAGTCAGACGCTCAACTGACTGAGCCACCCAGGTGCCCCTCTAATATAAAATTTTTAAATAACCTATGGGAAAATTCAAAAATATGCAGTATCTAATTTTTAACCAATTTCACGAACCTGAGATCATGACCTGAGCTGAAACCAAGACTCAGATACTTTACTGACTGAGCGAGCCACCCAGGTGCCCTACTAATCCCGCCAATTCCATCTAAAATGCCTTCTAGTGGTTTCCATCACATCATTAGACCAGCAGTTTTCAGTGCTGGACTGCAGCAAGCCAAAGAATTTCAAAGTATGTTTCAAAGGCTGATAATGTCAATTTTATTTGGGTAAGCAAAACATTAAAAAAATCCTAAAAAAGAAATCCTAATAATACCACTTCATAGGGGTGCCTGGGTGGCTCAGTGGTTAAGCCTCTGCCTTCGGCTCAGGTCATGATCCCAGAGTCCTGGGATTGAGTCCCGCATTGGGCTCTCTGCTTGACAGAGACCCTGCTTCCTCCTCTCTCTCTGCCTGCCTCTCTACCTACTTGTGATCTGTCTGTCAAATAAATAAATTAAAATAAAAATCTTAAAAAAAAAACCACTTCGTAAGAGAAAAGGCAATAATTCTGTAAAATACAGACAAATCTGGGAAAAAAGGACAGCTCATCTTAAAAAAAAGTTGACATCCTTACACATATACCCTTCACAAAGAGCTGGTAAAATCTTTCTCAGAGAGAAGCATGAGTGGCAACCACTGCATTAAGATAACCTGGTCTTCTCTTTATGATCCTTGTGTTTACTCCTTTTTTCTTTTGCTTTGTAAATATAATGGCTACTTAAAAGCTTTAATGCAGCACTTTTTTTCTGTTTCTCTGTGATTTCTTCACTATCTCAATCAAAAATTTTAGTATATGTGCTGCCGAAGCGAGCACTCAATCAAAAATTTTAATCTTCAGTTCTCATCCCTAAGTAGGTTACTTAAATAAAGTCCCACTTCATGAAGCATGTTATCACACATGGACCTATATTCAAGCATCTATCACAGTGTATTACATTTACCTGTTTATGTATTTATCTCCCCTACAAACAGGGCACACTTGCATAGAGATTAACAGCAAATGGGATAATTTCTTAGTAGAGACAGTGTGCCCATTAAATAATTTCTTCAAGAGATGTTGACAATTTCATCAGTTAGTATTCTCCATCTTATTGTTAAGACCTCTCCTTGAACATTCCCTAAACTGCAGAGCCTATGCCTATACCTCTTCATATGTTCATATATTTGCTGGCTTTTTTTTTTTAAAGATTTTATTTATTTATTTGACAGACAGAGATCACAAGTAGGCAGAGAGGCAGGCAGAGAGAGAGGAAGGAAAGCAGGCTCCCCGCTGAGCAGAGAGCCTGACTCGGGGCTCGATCCCAGGACCCTGAGATGACCTGAGCCGAAGGCAGAGGCTTTAACCCACTGAGCCACCCTGGTGCCCTATTCGCTGGCTTTAATAAGTCCTTTCTAAATCTCAGGATTTGAGGGGCACCAGGCTGGCTCAGTCAGTGGAGCAGGCAGCTCTTGATCTCAGGGTCATGAGTCTACGTCCTACACTGGGGATGGAGACTGCTTAAACAAACAAATCCCAGGATTTGAAAAGAAAACTTAGGTCAAATGTCTACCACTTTCACTTCATCTAAAGGACTAAGTAACCCTACAGTAGTCTATACTCACTTCCTAACTGTCTGCACATCAATTTTTCCTCCTTAAGTCCTCAATAAGGAAAATACCAGGGTTACTGGTGCATTGCGTAGTTCATCTTTAATCCAGCCTCATGTTGATACTTCACAGCACAGGAAAGAGCCCAAAGTCATTTTCTACCTTAGTATTTATGTATTTTAGTTTTAGAGGAGACAAATTCCTACTTAAGAATTTCTAAAGGGGGACGCCTGGGTGGCTCAGTTGGTTAAGCGGCTGCCTTCGGCTCAGGTCATGATCCCAGCGTCCTGGGATCGAGTCCCACATCGGGCTCCTTGCTCAGCAGGGAGCCTGCTTCTCCCTCTGCCTCTGCCTGCCTCTCTGTCTGCCTGTGCTCGCTCTCTCTAACAAATAAATAAATAAAATCTTAAAAAGAAAATTTCTAAAGGACATGAAATTTGAGCATGTCTTTCAATGAACTAAAAAGGGATAAAGGACACCTTTAAGATTTTTTACACTAAGTGCATTTCACGTGTCACAGTTGCATGTGGCTAGTGACTTCTATATTGTGCACTGCAGCGCAGACTTTGCAGAATCCCCTCTAGATCACATCAGACCAGTAGAAAGCCAGGCACTGATGGCTAAGATGCTCTGAGACATATGTGTGGTTGTCTCTGGAAGAAAATACTTAATTCCATGGTTACTAATATTGGTAAATGAAGTCTGCTATTGTATGATTAGGGTCCAATATACAACAACAAAAAAATCTACTTCTAGTATAAACTCAATGACAACAAAGTTATTTCTGTCAAAAACCATAACTGGACATTTAACATACTACCCTACCTATAAGAGATATGCATGTGCGTGGAAATAATATAAAGCACGATATAAAACATTACCTTCAATTAACCACACATTCGTACTTTTTTTTTTTAAAGATTTTATTTATTTATTTGACAGACAGAGATGACAAGTAGACAGAGAGGCAGGCAGAGAGAGAGGAGAAAGCAGGTTCCCTGCTGAGCAGAGAGCCCGATGCGGGGCTCGATCCCAGGACCCTGAGATCATGACCTGAGCTGAAGGCAGAGGCTTTAACCCACTGAGCCACCCAGGTGCCCCCACATTCGTACTTTTAAAACCTGAGTCAAATCACAACATACTATTTCACACCTACCAAACTGGCAAAAACAAATTCTGAACCTATCAATTGTTGATAAAGATGTAAAGTGAACAAGGAATTCTCATAAATTGCTGATGGGAGTGTAAACCCATACAACCACTATGGAAAACAGTTTGGCAAATATAAAGTTGAAGTTGTGCAACCTCTATGACCCACCATTCTTTTTTAAAGATTTATTTATTTTGAGGGGACAGGCAGAGGGAGAGGGAGAATCTCCGGCAGACTCCCTGCTAAGCGTGGAGCATGATGTGTGGCTCGATCCCATGACCCTGAGATCAAGACCCAAGTCAAAATCAAGAATTGGAGGCCCAACAAATTGAGCCACCCAGGCACCCTGACCCACTCATTTTAATCACACATGAACAAAACACAAAAAATATGAAAATGTTCACTATAGCATAGTATAAGTAGACAAAAAACTAAATCACCTAAATGTCCACCAATTGGATAATGTGTAAACTGTGGTATATTTGTACAATACTGCATAGCAGAAAATAATTAGATACACATAATTGATAAATTGATGAATCTCACAAAATTAAAAAGTTGTAAAAACTTGCAGTTTTCTGCCCATGGGTCTTGTCCCCGTGCTTTAATAAAAACACCTTTTTGCACCAAAAAAAGTTAAAAAAGAATTAAAAACTATCTGCTACTATACAAAATTTTAACAATATTACATATCATTTTGGGATATATTCATATAAAGCAAAATTATTTTACAAGACAAGAGAGTTATCAACACCAAATTCAGGATGAAAAACAAGGCTATGCAATCAAAGAGAAATATACAAAGGGCTTCAATTCTATATACAGTCATAAGGACAGACATAGAGATCCATGGGACAGAACCAAGAGTCCAGAAATAAACCTAATAATTATGGCCAACTGATTTTCTTTCCTTTTTTTTTTTTTAAGATTTTATTTTTTTGAGAGAGAAAGAGAGAATGGGGGGTGGGCAGAGGGAGGAGGAGACGCAGACTCCCGACTGAGCAAGGAGCCTATGTGAGGCTTGATCCTAGGACCCTGAGATTATGATCTGAGCTGAAGGCAGATGCTTAACCAACTGAGCCACCCAGGCACCCCATGGCCAACTGATTTTCAACAGAAGCCAATGGGGGGAAATGGTCTTTCTTTTCAAAAAATGGTGCTATTTTAATGAGATGTCTGTCCACTGGCAAATACAAAACAAAACAACAAATCCAACCAGGGGCACCTTGGTGGCTCAGTGGGTTAAAGCCTCTGCCTTCGGCTCAGGTCATAACCCCAGGGTTCTGGGATCTGGCCCCGAGTTGGGCTCTCTGCTCAGAGGGAAGCCTGCTTCCTCCCCTCTCTCTGGCGGCCTCTCTACCTACCTGTCATCTGTCAAATAAATAAAATCTTAAAACAAAAACACAAAACCCCCCAACCAACTAGAATGTGGACTCACATCTTAAATCACACATAAAAATTAACTTTAAGGGCATCGGGTAGCGCTGTCAGTTAAGCAGCTGGCTCTTGGTTCTGGCTCAGGTCATGATCTCAGGATCCTCGGATTGAATTCTGCATTGGCTTGCACTCAACTCAAAATCTGCTTCAGGATTCTCTTTTTTCCTTTTCCCATCCCCCAGCTTGCTTGTGCTCATTAAAATAATTAAACAATGCTTTTAAAAAATTAACTTTAAGTGGATCAAAAGGTCTGAATTTAAGATCTAAAAGTAAACAGGAGCAAATTTTTGTGATCTCAGGTTAGGTAATGATCAATTAGATATCATCAAAATTAAAAATGTTCATGCTTCAGGGGTACCTGGCTGACTTGCTCAGAAGGATGTGCAATTTTTATCTCTGGATTGTGAGTTTGAGCCCTATGTTGTGTGTAGATATTACTTACATAATGAAACTTAAGAAGTGTGCTTCAAAAGACAGACACCCTCAAGAAAGTGAAAAGACAACCCAAAGACTTAGACAAGATATGAGAACAACTCAAGTGTCCACCATGGATGAATGGCTAAAGAGGGAGCCTGGGTGGCACAGCTGGTTAAGCATCCAACTCCTGGTTTCAGCTCAGGTCATCATCTCAGGGTTGTGAGATGGAGCCTGGCATCTAGTTCAGCACTTAGCAGGGAGTCTGCTTAAGTTTCTCTCTCCCTTTCCTTCTGCCACACCACCCTAAAGTAAATAAATCTCAAAAAAGAAAAGAAAATGTATCATCCTTACAATTACATAGAATATTATTTAATTATAAAAAGAATGAAACTAGGGCCCCTGTGTGGCTCAGTTGGTTAAGTGTTTGCCTTTGACTCAAGTCATGATCCCAGAGTCCTGGGATTGAGCCCTGTGTCGGTCTCCTTGCTCAGCCAGAAGCCCTGTCCCTCTTTCTCTGCCCTGCTCATGTTCCTTCTCTCTCACTCACTCACTCACTCACATAAATAAATAAATAAATAAGAAAGAAAGAAAGAAAGAAAGAAAGAAATCTTCCCATTTGTGGCGACATAAATGGATCTCAAAAGCATTATGCTAAATGAAGTAAGTTAAGCAGAAAAAGACAAATACCCCGATCTCTCCTATCTGTGGAATCTACAAAAACACCAAAAGGTATAAACTTACAGTTATAAATTTCAGTCATGGGGATGTAACGTACAACATGGTGATTATAACTATACTGCAATGCATTATTTGAAAGTGGCTGAGTGATCTTAAAAGTTCTCATAACATAAAAAAAATTTTCTAGTAATACATAGTGATAGATATTAACTAGACTTACTATGATCATTTTACAACATATACAAATATCTTATCATTACGATGTACACATGAAATAAATATAATGTTGCATGTCAGTTATGTATCAATAAAATAAAGAACTCTTACAAACAACAATAAAAAGACAAATAACCCAATTAAATAGTGGACAGGGGGGCGCCTGGGTGGCTCAGTGGGTTAATGCCTCTGCCTTCGGCTCGGGTTATGATCCTGGGATCCTGGGATCTAGCCCGGAATTGGGCTCTCTGCTCAGCGGGGAGCCTGCCTCCCCCTCTGTCTCTGCCTGACTCGTGATCTCTGTCAAATAAATAAATAAAAAATCTTTTAAAAATAAAAAAAATTTAAAAAGAAGTAGACAGGGGCAGCTGGGTGGCTCAGATGGTAAAATGTCCAACTCTTTATTTCTGCTCAGGTCGTGATCTCAGGGTTGTAAGACTGAAACCTAAATCTGGCTCCCCTTTCTGCAGGGAGTCTGTCTGAGACTCTCTCCCTCTGCCCCTCCCCCTAACTTATGTGTGTGTACTATCTGTCAAATAAAATCTTCAAAAAATAAAATTTTTAAAAAGCAGACAAAGGATATGAATAAACATTTCTCCAAAGAAGACATTCAAATAACTACTAAGCATTGGAAAAGATGCTTAATGTCATTAGCCACAAGGGAAATGCAAATCAAAACCACAATGAAGATACAATTTCACACCTACTAAGATGGTTATAATAAAAGACATAATAACAAGTGTTACTGAGGATGCAGAGAAACTGAAACCACCATATACTGCTGGTGGGAGTGTAAAATGCTGCAGGTTCCCTGAACACAGATTCTCAAAAAGTTAAACAGAGTTACCACATGACCTAGCAACTACACTCCAAAAAGATCCAAGAAAGATGTAAAAATCCATTCACACAAAAGCCTTTATGCTCATAGCAGCAGTATTCATAATAAAGAGCCACAGAGAGGCAAAATTCAAATGCCCATTAATTCTGAGCACTGGATACACAAAAAGCGGTATATTCATGTAACAGAATAGGATACGTCAATAAAAACAAATAAAACACTGATACACAGTACAATGTAGATGGAATCTTAAAAACATTATGCTAAGTGAGGAAAGTCCGATATAAGAGATCACTTAACTGTATAATTCTATTTACATGAAAAGTCCAGAATAGGCAAACCTGTAGAGACAGGAAGATTAGCAGCAGCCTACTGCTAATGGTTAGGGGGTTTCTTTTTGGGGTGATAAAAGTATTCTAAAATTTGACAGTGGCTGTGGTTGTACAACTCTGTGAACATACTTAAAATAAAAACCACTGAATTGTACATATTCATTTTTAAAATGATTTTATTTATTTGACAGAGAGAGAGGGAGAACACACAAGTAGGCAGTGGAGGAGGAAGAAGCAGGCTCCCTGCTGAGCAGAGAGCCTGATACAGGGGTCAATACTGAACCCTAGGATCATGACCCAAGCCAAAGGCAGATGCTTAACTGACTGAGCCACCCAAGCACCTCTGAATTGTACATTTAAAATGTGTGAATTTGGGGTGTCTGGGTGGCTCAGTTGGTTAACTATGCCTTTGGTTCAGGTCATGATCTCAGAGTCCTGGGATTGAGCCCCTCATCAGACTCCTCATTCAGTGGGAAGTTGGCTTCTTCCTCTCCCTCTGCCCCTCCCCCCACCGCTCATGCTTGCTCTCTCTCTCAAATAAAATCTTATTTATTTATTTAAAGACTTATTTATTTGACATAGAGAGAGAGATCACAAGTAGGCAGAGAGACAGGCGGGGGGGGGGGGGGGGAAGCAGGCTCCCCTTGGAGGAGAGAGCCAGAAGAACCCAGAACCCTGAGATTATGGCCTGAGCCGAAGGCAGGGTTTAACCCACTGAGCCACCCAAGCACCCCTCAAATAAAATCTTAAAAAATAAAATAAAATGTGTGAATTTTTGGTTATATAAATCTCAATAAAGCTGTCTTAAAAAAATTAGGACAATGATTGATAAGGGACTGAGAACTTTTAGTGCAAACCAACACCATGTAAATTATTTTCTTGTTGCAGTAAGACTCACTATTTAATATATGGATCAGACTTTTTTTAACTTTAAAAAAAATTTTTTTTAAATTTTATTATTTATTTATTTGACAGAGATTACAAGTAGGCAAGAGAGGCAGGCAGGGAGAGAGAGGAGGAAGCAGGCTCTCTGCGGAGCAGAGCCTGAAGTGGGGCTCGATCCCAGGACCCTGGGATCATGACCTGAGCCGAAGGCAGAGGCTTTAACCCACTGAGCCACCCAGGTGCCCTGGATCAGACTACTAGTATCTTAATAAGGATCAATCTTAGCATTATAAAATTAAGTCAAGGAGGTATTATGTATTTAATAAACACAATGCAGAATGATATAGCTACAATGTATTCTGGCCAAAAATGTTTTGATGTGAATCTATCAAATTTTTAGATGTACACTTCAGAGAAAAATAGAAGAATTAAAGGGACAAACTAAAAGACAACACAGAGGGACACCTGGGTGGCTCAGTTGGTTAAGTGGCTGCCTTCAGCTCAGGTCATGATCCCAGTGTCCTGCAATCAAGTCCCACATCGGGCTCCTTGCTCAGCAGGGAGCCTGCTTCTCCCTCTGCCTCTGCCTGCCAGTGCTCTCTCTGACAAATAAATAAATAAAATCTTAAAAAAAAAAAAAGGACAACACAGAATGCAACTGTACAAAACCATTTTTATAACAGAGCAGTCTCAAACTCAAGTCTCACTGAAAAATAAGGACTATGCTAGATTAAAGAGACCTAAGGAAATTAAAGCGTTACATGTAACAAAATCTTGGATCAGATAATAGTATTGAATAGCTAGCTGTATGATTCTATTTTAGATCAGCTGGGGGAATTGACTTTTTTTTTTTAAGATTATTTAAGGGCGAGGGAGAAGGGGCAAAGAGAGAGAATGTTCACATAGTCTCCCTGCTGAACGTGGAGCCTGATTCCATGACCTAAGAGATCATGATCTGAGTTGAAACCAAGAGTCAAATGCTTAACAAAGTGAACCACCCAAGTGCCCCTGGAATTCAAATTGTACCTGGATATTAGAAGAAATGAACATTTACTCACACTGTAGCATGGGTACCACCAACAAAAAAAGCAAGTTGCAAGTTAATCTCATTTTAGTAAAATAAAAACATACATGTACTGGACACCTGGGTGGCTCAGTGGGTTAAGCCGCTGCCTTCGGCTCGAGTCATGATCCCAGGGTCCTGGGATCGAGTCCGTATCCGGCTCTCTGCTCGGCAGTGAGCCTGCTTCTCCCCTCCCCCTCTCTGCCTGCCTCTCTGCCTACTTGTGTGATTTCTGTCAAATAAATAAAAAAAAAATCTTAAAAAACAAACAAACAACAACATACATGTACTTATAGAAAGAACTGGAAAAAGTATACCAAAAGTTACAGTAGTGATTTCTAGATGAGGAGAATATTTTTATTTTTGCACATATATATTTCCTAATATTCTATCCAGCATAACACTGCTTTTATAATAATAATCTTTAAAAGACAGAAAATTACATAGAGAGCTTTACTACATTAAAAGTGCATGAGCCTTACTCCAGCTAAATTTTAAAAGGTTGAGAAGCGCTTTAAAAATTTGGGAGTGGGGACGCCTGGGTGGCTCAGTTGGTTAAGCGGCTGCCTTCGGCTCAGGTCATGATCCCAGCGTCCTGGGCTCGAGTCCCACATCGGGCAACTTGCTCGGCGGGAACCCTGCTTCTCCCTCTGCCTCTGCCTGCCTCTCTGCCTGTGCTCACTCGCTCTCTCTCTAACTAATAAATAAATAAAATCTTAAAAAAAAAATTTTTTTTTTTAAATTTGGGAGTGGATAAAAAGGAAAATTCTTGTCCTGTATTTAAAAAAGACATTCATACAAGTTTTTCACTTCTTGCGTGTCTCGTTTCCGTAGTGTAGTGGTTATCACGTTCGCCTCACAAGTTTTTCACTTCCTGAGATATGAGACTACTCTAAACAGAGGCAATCACAAACAAAATCTTCTAGAAGGAGCAAATTATATTAGCCAATTTTATAAATCAGGGTCTTTGGTTGAAAAAAAGAAACTATCCTTAAGTAGACTTAAGTAAACAGAAAAGGAATTTATCAGAAATATATTGGGAGTTCATAGAATGACTGAGAGCCTCCTTGACTTTGCAAACACGCAGAAACCATGTAAAGCTAAGCAGTCAAAAAGCACCAGCCAAGGTCACACATCACCGGAAGAGTTGTTTAGGAAATTGCCCAGCTAGTACTGCCACTGCTACTGCCACAAGCCAAAGGAATGGATTCTAAACCGTCCTTGCTTCTCTGCATCTCTCCCTCCAGATCCAAGTCTCCAGACAAGTGTCCGTGACTGGCACGACCTGGGTCACAAATGCCAGGTGTTCAAGACAGAAAGTGTATATATAAGGTATATATATATGTGTGTACACACTGTGTACTTTCCAGCTTCCTCTCCCACTAAGATTCACGAAAAGGCATATACAACGGGGGTTAAAATGGTAAAGAGTCAAAAAGAAACAACAAAGATCACTTTAAGACCCAATTAGAATGTCCAACACAAGAATCCTGCCAGTCTTACCATCAGTAATAAACTTTAATCATTGTGTCACCTTCTGCTTCATTGTTACAAAAAACATTTCCTAAAGGTAATTTCACAAAATGCAAAATTTTTCAAGAGTAAAATTTATTAACCTTTTTTAGGTAGCCTCCTTTCCAATACTGTTCATTCAACAGTCATGAACACTTTCTGCAATCATAACTAAACACTCAACTATCCCACTGACAGAAATGGAATTTACGGGATGCCTGGGTGGCTCAGTTAGTTAAGGGTATGCCTCTGGCTCAGGTCACGGTCCTGGGGTCCTGGGACAGGGTCCCTCATTGGATCAGGCTCCTTGCTCTGCGGGGAGCCTGCATCTCCCTCTCCTGTTGCTCCCCCTACTTGTGTGCTGACACTTTGACAAACAAACAAATAAATAAAATAAAAAAAGAAAGAAAAGAAATGGAATTTACCTAAATCACAGAAATTCCAAGTAAGAATAGTATGCTACAGAAACTTATTTACTACCTAATGCAATTTGACACATTAAATTCTGACTGTAAGGGGTGCCTGGGTGGCTCAGTGGGTTAGAGCCTCTGCCTTCAGCTCAGGTCATGATCCCAGGGTCCTGGGATCGAGCCCCGCATCGGGCTCTCTGCTCGGTGGGGAGCCTGCTTCCTCCTCTCTCTCTCTCTGCCTCTCTGCCTACTCGTGGTCTCTGTCAAATAAATAAAAAATCTTTAAAAAAAAAAAATTCTGACTGTAAGATTTAGGTAACTAATGCATTAGATTTATTCAAGTACTTGCAATTCTTTAAGGTTTAAAAACCAGCAAAAATGATTTTATAGCATTTGCTCCAAAGGTCACTATATCAACTACACTACAAACAAACAGGCCATTCAGTTGTGGTAACTTTTATCAAATATTTGCAGCTACAATGACCCTGAAAGGCACCAGTTCCCTAATGGGGAACAGACTATTTGTCACATCTAAAAAATACACATAGTTTTTATAACTGAGGGGAGTAATAGTAGTGAACACTTTATCACCAGACATATATTTTTACTTTAAGTTCATTTTATTTACAAGCATTTCTACAAATTTCTTCTCAAGAATAAACTTTGCTTTCAATCCAAACATTACTTTTAAGGTAGAAGAGCAGACTGGATCTAGCTAGTTCTGCCATGTACTAGCTGTGTAACTTTGGGTAAGTCACTCCACCCCTTTTTGCTTCAAATCTTTATCTATGATTTGGAGACTGTTGGAAAGTTGATGATTAAATGGTGAATAAAGGTAGTGTTAAGAATATGCCTGGATGTTTTCCCCTGGGGTGTGAGGGGGAGAAGTGCCTGCCCTCCAGAGAAAGTTCAATAGGTGTTACGAATAAAATGCTTAAGGAGGGGACGCCTGAGTGGCTCAGTTGGTTAAGCAGCTGCCTTCGGCTCAGGTCATGATCCCAGCGTCCTGGGATCGAGTTCCGCATCGGGCTCCTTGCTCGGCAGGGAGCTTGCTTCTCCCTCTGCTTCTGCCTGCCTGTCTGCCTGTGCTCGCTCTCTCTCTCTAACTAATAAATTTAAAAAAAAAAAATTTTTTTTTTAAAAATGCTTAAGGAGATTGGGAGGGGGGCATAAGCAATAGAGGAAAAAGTGTTTTTATATGTATTTATTTATTTGAGAGAGAAAGTGTAGAGGGGAGGGGCGGAGGGACAGGAAGAGAATTTTAAGCAGACTCCTCACAGAGAGCAGAGCCTGAGGTGGAGGGTGATCTCAGGACCCAGAGATCACGACTGAGCTGAAACCAAGAGTCTGATGCTCAACCAACTGCGCCACCCAGGTGCCCTGGGGAAGTTTTGAGAAGAAAAATTTTCAAACCAAACAGGCTAAGGAAACTACTCACTAGTAACCAAAACCAGAAAACAAAACCACTGCAAACCCAGCATACTCAGCTCAATTTTCTTTACAAAAATACATACTATGAAGAAAGAGAGGGCAGGGAAAACAGTGCCTGGGAAAGTTAATATTAAGTTGGCAAACCAAATGCTCCATTTTTACATGCATAACAAAGGAAGGTAAATAACTCTTCTAATTACTCTGTACTGCTCAATAGAGAAATTTTAAGGAAATCATATATATGAGAACCACTAACCAGGAAAAAAAAAAACAAAACCAAACCCAAATGCACAGAGTCACAACAAATCTCAATGTAAGCCTCATATCCAACTACCAATTTATAAGAATTCAGGAAAATCTCAAATATGGCAATTGTGCAGGATAAATAATCGGTTCCTTCAATAAGTGCAAGTAAAAAAAAACAACACATAGAAGAAATGTACAAATTAAGAGGTCTGAAAGAATGCCAGTTATAGTATATGGGAACTGGATTTTGATTCAAATAAACTAGAAAAATCAACACAAAAATACCCAAGAAAGAAAAATAAGAACACCATGTGCAACAATCTGTTCAGATTTTAATGAATTTCATTTGATTGGTAAAAGGGCATTCATGAAGATGATTTTAAACAGTTTAACAATTATGAAGTGCATGGTTTTAAGAACTCTACAAATAGTATTTTATTCATTTGCCACAATCACACTGAGAAGTTACTATTATCCCCCCCATTTAACAAAGGAAGAAATAGGCACAAAAATTTCACTTTAAACTCTCCCAAGATCACCAAGCAGTAAGTGGCAATGTGGAGATTCAAATCCAGGCTGTATAGCTGAGGCCCTTAATTACCATACCATCTCTCTATATGATGTGGCAGAAACTGAGCTTTAGAATCAGAGAAAGCTGCCTGAATCCAGATCTCTCACTGTATTATGTAAATTACTTAACTTCTTGGAACCTGTGTACACTCACTGTAGAAGGGTTAATATTATCTATTTCTAAAAAGTATTTTGAGGAATGAGATTATATATGTTGGACTCTATTACAGCCTCTAGCTTATGAAGCCTGCAATAAACTACCCTTCCCATCAGACCTCATAAGACTAATTAAAAAGTAGAGCTAATAATTCATAAACATATAGCAGGAACACTGGAATGGCTCTACCTTTTAATTAACTCGCCAAAGAGCCCCCCCCAAACAACTTTTCAATATACTTCAAAGGCAGCAATAATTCAGAAGAGAATTTTTTATATAATGAAAATTAAACTTACAATCAGAAGAAACAAGAGTCTGAAATCTGAAGTCTAGCTAAACTTAAATGAATTTATTTTTCTGAAAACAAAATATTTTTCCACACGAACAGACCTACTGCTCAGAAAAGTGTACTAAAACTTTGCTCATTCTAGTAATTCATTAGCCTGATATCTGGTTAACATAAGGCAACACAGTTTTATCATAGAAAAGGAAGGTAAACATAACAAGTATGTTAAAAGCCAACTTCTTTGAGAAAGCTTTCTATGTTGTCATCCTGAAACATATTCCACTTATCTGTTAAACTACTAAGTTCTTTGTTGACAAAATGTTTTAGGATTATTTAGGTATTTCTAGCCTTTAGCACACCAAAACCAGCACCACAGTAGATAGAGCCTGTAGCATTTCTTGAAATGAAAAGGAAAAAAAGCTGATTGCTTTCGTAAAGGAAAAGAACTATTTGACTTCTTGAAATATTTGCCCAGTAAATTTGAAATCACCTATCAAAATTCATATTACATAACATTAGCAATATTTTACCTTAGTTAAGACTGACTACCTGTGGATGAAAGAAGTTCAGCTATTCTTACAGAACTACTTTTCAAGTTTGATTGTAGCTGGTTTTGTTTTTGGGCAGACTTCAGTGGGAAATAAAATCAGAGTGTGATTTAGAAATGACCAGTCTCCGCATACCAAATATTAAATTCCAGACAATGGCAACTATAGTCATATGTGAGGTAACATATCAATGTGCCACCTAGATTTTTCCTCCCAACTATTTGAAAAACCATAAACATGGTTTTTCAATGAAGTAGTTTTTAAATTGGGATCCTTTGAAATTGTTGTGCCTCTCACCTTTCCAACAGTCTTATTTTATAGTTAAAGAAAGCTCCCATAATGGTTAATGACTTATAAATAGACTGCTTAGGTCCCTGCACATTACTTATCACTGTTACTAAGTACATACAATTTAACCATAAAACAAAGATATGCAATCTGCTGAGTTATGATTCATAACTGTGTATTATATCTTTAACTAAGAACTTAAAAATGTATTATAAGCAGAATGTGTTCCAGATTCCTTATCATTCCAAACTTATTAAAATGGTTGCCAAGCTTTTAAGCAGCCACTGATGAGAAAATTGGTGAGTTGCATTTATTCAAAATAAAAAGGCTTACTAATATCAACTCCCCATTTCAAGAACTGATACCATCCAGAATCAAATGAAAAAATATTTATATCAACATGTACAAACCATTTTGAGTACCCAAGTTTACAGGTTCAGTAGGCAAATGGCAAAACATAAAGCAAAGGACCTGTAATTCCTATAGAGCATTTCAAATGTTTTTCTTATAAAACCACCAAAATAATTTAAGAACAAAAAAAAAATCCCAGGGGAACTAACAAAGGTAAACTTTTGTGTTGAAAGAATGGAGGAAGATAAAGTGAAACTGACTCCCTAGGGAAGATGACAGCTTATTTTACTATTAATTCTTAAGTTTTCATTCACAACTAGCATTTTATTATTTTTATCTTTTAGACAGACTGCAACCTGAAACTGAAGCACCTTTCCAAACACTGAAGTTATCTGTTCTTGGTTTCCATTGTATGCCTTTGTGCTTTCAGTTAAACTTCTGAATCTAATGGTTTAAAAAAATAATAATAAAAGGCTAACAAAAAGACAGCCTTTTGTTTGAAAGGGCACATCAGGAGCTACATATCTAAAGTTCGTTTTCACTTGTCTCACCACTGCAATAAATGTCCTAAACTTAAGAGCACTCTTGACTCCCTTTCAAATATTCCAGAGAAAAGGCCAGAAGTCTGCCAAATTACAAATCTAAGTCTCTTGAAGACTACCAATCACTCCACTTTTGGAAGGAATTTACAAAGAAACGTGTGCCTTCTGCTACTAAACTCAAACATGAACCACCATTAACTTTTTTTTTTCCTGGTAAGCAGTAAGTATCAACGTTAAGAGCGTATTTCGACAAATAATGCAAACCAACCCCAGAGCACAAAGTTAGCTGATAAAATTACCATCATAGCACAATTTCAAAACTATAAGCAACCACACACAAAAAAAGGGAAAAAGGAAAAGAGAGAGAGAAAAAAAAAAGCTACACAAAACCGCACCCACTCTTACGTAAACTTTCGGAGTAAGCAAACTTCTTTAGCCTCACCTTTGTTTTTACCTAAAAGGACTCTTCAAGACAAGACAGCAGTTCCAAGAAGACCAAAATATCAAAGGATTCAGCTGCTGTCCTCATGGGAGAAACCACCAAAAACTTAAGACATGGTAACGTATTTAAGTTACTGAAGCTTAGGGCACTTCCCCAAGCTACAGCCATTTTAGATTCAGCCTTTCTTCTGAATTTCACGGGGGTGGAGAGAGGTAGATTTAAAACAGAAAAAAATCCTCCTTAAAACTCTCCAAGATCGACTAGCTTTTTTTCGGGGGGAGGGAGGCAATCCGTAGGTGCTGAATACCGACTTAATCAAAGAAAACACCTCGGTATCAAGAACCTAAATGCTGGTGGTTAAAGCTCTTCTTTTCCCCTCAGATGCCCCACGGCTGACTTACATGATTTTTTTCCTCCTTAAATTTTCCTTCGTTGGAAAACAAAAGCCCTTGGCTCTAAAGAAAGAAAAATAAACCCGTAAACCAAGCCACTCAACCATCGATAAGCCGGAACGCCTGGAGAGGAGCCAGAGAGCCGCAGGTGAGCGTTCCGACCCGAAGACCAAAGTTGAAGTAGGAGCGCTCGGGCAAAGCCGCGGCGACACTCGACTGCAAAGCTCCTCGTGCAGGGGGAGGTGCCCCATCCGAACCACAGGACCGCTGGCCCCTCGGCTTCTCTCCTCGACCCCGACCTACACCAACCACCTGTGTGAGAGCCTCCTTCAACTAGTTCCAACAGCCGGTTGTTTGGGCACCGGGCGGAGCCCCGCGCCGGAACGACTCAAGATCCCCTGCCGCCCCGTTGTCCGGAACCCCCACTTACCCGGCAGCAGTGGGGCTACAGCTAGGGGCCAGAGGCAGCGTCTGAGGGCGCGTCCCCAGCTTCCTGATCCCGCAGAGGTGGAGAGCCCACAACCATAACAAAGCTCTTCCCAAAATGGCTGCCCGGCCCACACGGCCCTGGAGGGGCAGAGGGGGAGGAGCGACGTCCAGGCCGGCCCTCCCCCACTCCGACCCCGCCTCACACACGCCCACCCGCTCGCACCGCCCACAGGAGCGCAAGCGCAGGAGCCCTGTTCCGGTGACCCTGCGGGCGCCTCACGCTGCCAACGTTCCGCCGCGTGAACGGCAGTTATTCCGTGCGCGGTCCCCAACCCCCCTTACCGCGGCTCCAGACTGTGCGTGGTTACCCCCACCCCTCTGCAGACTTGAATGCTCTGCCTTTCCTCTCGCCTCCTCAGAGAGGGCGACCAGCTGAGTTTGGAACCCCTCTTATTCCCTGGCCCAACACAGGGCCTGGATGCCTGTGAATGAGTGGGTGGGCGTGTATGTGCGTACCGTTTTCCCCGCCCTTTCACCCCCCGGTACCCCACTGTGGGCATGCTCGCGTCCCCAGACAACCTGTGCAAGTACTAGCAAACCGGTTTCGTAGGATCGTGCTTTCCGACCCTTCCCACCTTCCGCTCCTTCCTTCCTTCACGTGCGCTCGTCGTTAAGACTCCAGCCCCCAGCCGACCACAGCGCCGTGCTCCCGAGGCCTGCGCGGCTGGGTCGGTCGCGCTACCCGCTGGGAGTGGTAGTTCCGCCCGACGGCTGGCGTCACGCCCCAGGCCCAGCGCAAGGCGGATTTCTGTCTGGAGCCGGCTCCCAGGCTGGGGCGGAGAAGCTGTTTCTCTGACCCAAAGTCTCATTGGATATCGCACTACTAGAAGGGGCGGCGCTGCCATGATAGAGAAGGAAACAAAAGTGAAAGCCTATCGCGATTAGAAGCGGTTACTATTACGAAGAATTCGCAATGGGCCCATTCTGCACGGGACGTTAAGCCGTATGGTGGCCGACAACCACGAAGCTCCATTACCCAGAATCCGGAGGAATGGAGCAACTGGCCAGCGTGGGCCGTTGCAGCTCTGTTTTGAGAAGGCTGCTCAAATTGTCTGGTGCTATGTCCTTTGACAGAGTATGACATGGAGGCCCAGGGAAGAAAAGAGTTGCCCAAGGTCACAGAGCCAACAGATAAAAAAGCAGAGGGTGACGGAACGATCTAACTTTTCAGATCAACTCTAAGCCCAAAACTGTTATCACCATACTTACGGAAGCGAAAATCCTGCTCTTTGTGCTTTTTATTTCTTAATGGAGTCCCCAGTTCCAAGCAAAGAGAATGGAAGTAAGAAGTTTTGTTTTTCTTAGTGTTAGTAGTTCAGGACCCTAACACAGATGTGCCCCATCGATCCTAGAAAACCCTGTTATGAGTTCTAGAAATGGCAAACAATTTGGCCAAGCTGCACTTGGCCTAGACTCAAAATCTTTCTTACCTTCCTACAACACCAGCGCTTTGGGATGGTTTTAGTAGTTGTGCCCTACCTTTCCGAACTCTGATGCCTGAGAAACCTGGAGGAGGGAGGCAAGGACCATTCAGGTACCCAGCAGACTTCAAAACCTGGCTTCCAGAATTAAGATTTTTTAAAATAATGAGCCAAGATGGAACACCCGGCATGGGAACCAGTTAGCACTGGTCAAGTCCCCACCCGGACTCTTTTTTTCCGTTCCCAGGAAATGGGGGGACTACCAAACCCCACCTGCCGGAAGTGCCTTTTCGTGAGCCCCTGGGTGTTCCTGCTGCTTTGAGTTCCAATTCCCGGTTCGACACTGGCAAGTATACTTACATATTTAACAGCAGGGCTGCTGCCACAGTGTGCAAATTGGGGGGTGGGGTGAGGGGGGACACCGAGGGTTGAAAGATAAATAAACCAAAGCCGCGGGGAATGTCGAGCAGTTTCCTGAAGATCCCTGGGTTCTCACGCGCGCCCTTTTCTCAGAAATCCGCTCTGAGGCTTGCAGTTTGCAACTCTTTCCCTGGGACGGTGGCAGTATCGGGCGTTTTCACCTAAATTGAGTGGATTGACCCTTAAGTCTTTGCCTTCTTCACCAGTTGCCGTCCCCGGGATATAGGCTATCAGTCTCCACAGTGCAGAGAGAATTCCAACTGTGAAGAGAGCGTTGAGATTTTTAAGTGGGGTGGTCTGGAAAGCCCTTATGCTTTTGACCAACAGTGAGTGTGTGGGTCCTGCAGATATGTGTGTTTGGAAGTCAGGAGGTGGATGTAAGGTGCTATCTAAGATGTACTCAGAGGCCCAGTACCTCAGAGGAGGTAATGGACTTGATTGGATTTACCTACCTACGTCTTTATGTTATAGAGTGAAAACATTGACTGGCATACAGGATTTCTCTACCTGTCCCTAAGAGCTTGTGACCTAGAAATAGTTCATTAAAATATTTAACTAGGTAGCAACTGTGGTTTTTGGATCTTTTAGACACTTCATTCTCTTGGTTAACAGTGAAACTCATGTAAGACAGATCTAGATTTATATTCTCAACCACTTACTGGCTGCTCACTTTAGAGTTCTTAACCATTTCCTCTTGTGTAGGGTGGGAATATAGCTTTTATTTTTTGAATGCTTACTTTGTGTCAGGAGCTGTTTGCAGCTTTTTACATATATCAATTCTTATTTCAAAAGTGAGTGAACTGCAACATGACCAAGTTAAATATGTTTGCAAAGTCACATACCACATAAGTGGTGAAGCTGGGATCCCAACACAAATTGTTGATTCCAGAATCTTCACTCTAACCTAACAGGCTATACTGTCTCTCAGGATCAAGGTGATGAGGTTATTGTTTTAAATGAGTTAATGCAGGGGTGCCTGGCTGGCTCAGTTGGAGCATGTGACTCTTGATGTTGAGGTTATGAGTTCAAGCCTCACATTGGGTGTAGAGGTAACTTAATAATACTTAAAAAAAAATTATTTATTTATTTGACAGGGAGATCACAAGTAGGCAGAGAGAGAGGCGGGGCGGGGCGGGGGGGAGCAGAGAACCCAATGCGGGACTTGATCTTGGGACTCTGAGATCATGACCTGCGCCAAAGACAGCAGCTTAACCCACTGAGCCACCCAGGCACCCTTGAAAATACTTTCTTAAAAACAAATAAATGAGTAAATGCATATAAAACACATAGTTACAGTGCTTGGTTCACAGCTAAATTGTAGTAATTACTACCATCATTATTTTGAGCCGTAAACACCTAAGGTGAAAAAAGAGAACAGAGAAACTATAACCTTCGGTTTTAAAGATGAGAAAACTACTCTTCAAGGAAGCAATTTACCCAAGGTCACACGAATTATAGAGGTGTTTGTAAAATACAGAACTGTCTCTGTGCAATACTTTTTCTGTTACACCAAATAGCAAAAGCTAAAAAAATGGTTCAGAGAAGAAGGGGGTTATTTAATGTATTACTGATTTCCGGACAGCATTGATTGTTTTCAAAGGGAAATGTGTTATATGGAAGAAATTCTCGAGTTCCTACTTATACAAAGTTATGGGTAAAATGAAGAAAATTAAGTAACATTTTGTTTTCTATACAGCAACATGCTTCTGATTCAGCTCCTCCACTTAGCTGTAAAAATGCATTAATCACAACTTCCTGGTGTCTTCCTGAGCAAGACTTTACAGTGGGACCCAGTATGCTTCATTTTATCCAGAAGTTTTCTCAAGCATCTTCAAAGGTTGGCTTATTCAGCAAATATTTGCTGGCACTGCTTTGCTGGGGCGATAGCAATGGGAAAAAAAAAAAAAGACAAATCCTTATCCTCATATGTTTAGATGATGGGGGAAAGGGTGGGTAAAATACAAATAAGTAAAATATTTAATATTGCAAGTGGTAAGTCTTCTGGAGAACTATAAAGCAGGGAAGGGGAATAGGAAATACCAATAATAGGCTTAGGATTGCACTTAAAAATAGAGGGGTCATGGGGGGCCTGGGCTCAGTTAGTCAAGCAGGTGCCTTCAGCTGGGGCCCTGATCTCAGAATCCTGGGATCCAGCCTAATGTGGGGCTCTCTGCTGAGAAGGGAGTCTGGTTTTCCCTCTCTCTGTGTCCCTCCCCCACTGCTCATGCTCTCTCTCTTGCTGTCTCTCAAATAAATAATATCTTAAAAAAAAAAAAAAACAGAGGGGCTAGGGGTGCTGACTCTTGATCTCAGGGTAGTAAGTTCAAGCCCCATGTTGGGTGCAGAGATCACTTAAAAATAAAAAAATCTTGGGGCGGCGCCTGGGTGGTTCAGTGGGTTAAGCTGTCGCCTTCGGCTCAGGCACTTCGGCTCAGGGTCCTGGGATCGAGTCCCGCTTTGGGCTCTCTGCTCAGTGGGGAGCCTGCTTCCCCCTCTCTCTCTGCCTGCCTTTCTGACTACTTGTGATCTCTCTCTGTCAAATAAATAAAATCTTTAAAAATTTTTAAAAAATAATGAAAAAAATTTAAAAATCTTAAAGAAAAAATAGGGGTGCTTAGTAGCTCAATCGGTTAAGCATCTGACTCTTGATTTTGGCTCAGGCCATGATCTCAGGGTCCTGGGATTGAGCCCCACATTGGACTCCACACTGGGGGGGAGTCTGCTTAAAGATTATTTCCCTCTGCCCCTCCCCAAACTCATGTTATCTTGCTCTCCCCCCAATAAACAAATCTATTCAAAAAAAAGAGAGAGAGAGAGAGGTAAGAAGAGAGGGAATTGGCCATGCAAGTAGCTCAGGGAAGAACATTCTAAAGAAAAGGAAAAGGCCCCAGGATGGAATTATTCCTAGCATTTTAAGGAGTTACCAAGATTCTTAAATAACTTTCATTTCTTTTTTCATCCATTGCTTTTTGAGTTACTGTTCATCTGTTAACTAGTTGAAGTCTGGAATCTGCTCACTAAAGCACAGAATCAGCAGTAAAGGTTACTACTTTGGGCATATACCATGAAAGGCACTGGGGAAGTTTTGTTTTTTGTTTTGTTTTTTAAAGATTTTATTTATTTGACAGAGATCAAGAGAGGGAGCACAAGCAGGGGGAGTGAGAGGAGAAGCAGGCTGAATCCCAGGATTCAGATCATGACCTGAGTCCAAGGCAGATGCTTAACGATGGAGCCCCAGGAGTGCTCCTGGTTTTTTGTTGTTGTTTTTTTTTTCTTTTTTAAGGCAAAGAAAAAATTACTGGCCTGGTTCTCAAGTATATTGAGACAGACAAACACATGTTGTTGTTGTTTTTAAGATTTTATTTATTTGTTTGAGAGAGAGTGTGAGAATACAAGCAGGAAGAGTAGGAGAGGGAGAAGCAAGCTCCCTGCAATGTGGAGCTCAGTCCCGGGACCCTGGGATCATGACCTGAGCCAAAGGCAGACGCTTAATCCACAGAGCCACCAGGCGCCCTGATAAACATATGATTAAATTCACTGTGAGAATTATGATGGGAGTGTACATAAAGTATTTATAGGAGTATTAATTCAGATTGGGGAAAGCTTCATGCTGAATTTTGAAAGATAGATTCCCGGGTGCCTGGGTGGCTCAGTTGGTTAAGCAACTGCCTTCGGCTCAGGTCATGGTCCCAGAGTCCTGGGATCGAGTCCCACATCGGGCTCCCAGCTCCATGGGAAGTCTGCTTCTCCCTCTGACCTCCCCTCTCATGCTCTCTCTCTCTCAAAATAAATAAATAAAAATCTTAAAAAAAAAAAAAGGAAAGATAGATAGATTCCCTAGACAGAAAAGTAGTATGTTAGGGGGCACTTGGGTGGCCAGCTGGTTAAGTGTCTGACTCATGATTTCAGCTCAGGTGTTGATCTCAGGGTTGTGGGATCGGGCTCCACAATGGGCCTGCCTGAGATTCTCTCCCCTTCTCCCTTTGCCCTTCCCCATTCCCCATCTCAAAAAAAAAGAAAAGGAAAAAAATGTAGTATATTAGAATTCTAAGCAAAGACATATAGGAAGGCATGGAGCTATGGAAAGTATTCAGTGTCTCTAAAGCTAAATTGGAAGGTGGATTACTTTTTCTATATAAAACAGCATTCCCACAGTAATTAATGCTGCTGCTTTTGCAATTTATAAATAGAAGAGACAGTTTAAAATGCCAGATACTAAAGATGTAGTCTTTACCTGTTCTTTCGGATATTCCTCTCATGGGATAAAATTAGTGGTAGGCCAAATTACATCACTTGGTTTCTTTTCAGTAGTTTCTTTTGCATGTTGTATAACTGTTTGCTAGTCTTAGTTGGCATTAACAGCACCCTGTAATTCAACCTTTCTGTAAAGCTTGATGTTCTAATAGAAAGCAGATGGTTTGTTTTTATATTGTTTCAGTTTGGGATTAACTAAGACATTGCAGTTATTTAAAAATCTGTTTTTGTCTGTTGGTTTTGTTTTCTCTATAGATGCTTAAGTACCCTTTTCCAGTCCGACTAGGAGCCGGCAGAATAGAAACATTTTCTCTCAAGACATGTCACCAACAGAACTTTTCCCCTTTGTTTCCAAGGCCTTGGTTTTTCTCTTCATTTCCAGTGTATATGAGGAAGACACAATACTATCACACTTCCCCATGCAGCTTTAAGAAGCAAAAGCAAGAAGGACTTCCAGCCAAGCCATCAAGCACCATCACTTACCTATTTGACAGCCCAAAGCCAGCATTATACATAACTCTGGGAGGACTAATCCCCTTTGTTGCTCCACCACTGGTCATGGTGATGACAAAGGCTTATATTCCTGTGTTAGCTTTTACTCAGATGGCTTATGGAGCCAGTTTCCTAGCTTTCTTGGGAGGGATCAGATGGGGTTTTGCTCTGCCAGAAGGTAGTACAGCCAAACCAGACTTCCTCAATTTAGCTAATAGTACAGCTCCTGTTGTGTTTTCATGGTTTGCTTTTCTTATTTCTGAAAGACTCAGTGAAGCTATAGTCACAGTAATAATAGGTTTGGGGATAGCATTACACATTGAACTTTTTCTTTTGCCACATTATCCCAATTGGTTCAAAGCCCTTAAGATAGTAGTTACTTTAGTGGCCTTGTTTTCATTTATAATCACTTTACTAGTTGAAGATATTTATCCAGAGAAAGGACCCAAGAGACCTGGTCAAGTAGAATAAATACAAAACTACTTTGTAGATGACGTTAGCATGTTGGCTATAAGCCTTAGAAGGCTGTGTTTTGGCATCATCTTTTTCTACTTATCCTGTTTAACAGCTTTTTCCTCCATCGGTGGTTATTTAATCTTCACAGATTTTTTTCATTTCTAAAAATCTTTATTTCATAGAAATTACTTGACAACAGTTTGAAAATCCCTAACAAGTCATTTTCATTATAGATTATAATTTTTAGTCTTTATGAATTATACATTTTAATGTTTTGTTTTGAATGTAAAATAATAAAAATGGAAACCCCTTTTTTAGAGCCTTATGATCATTGAAAAAAGAGGCACATTCTCCTGCAAGAGGAAAACTTTGTATCATTAGTGTCTGAGAATAATAGGTGATTCCAGTGTGGTTTTCATTGCAGTTGCCCTGGGAATTACATTTCCAAGCCCATTTCATCGGTATAATCTAGTTATATGAGCTGAAAGGATCTGTGGCTCTAAAGTCAGTAGGGAGCAGTGTCATGAGGGGAAGCCATGTTCAAAGAAAAGCTGAACATACTATCCAGTTTTTGTAAACTTTTATAGAACTTAACTCTGTATGCAAATAATACCAGCTAGTCAAAAAATTTTAAAAGAATAAAGTCACCAGTATATATAAATTAGAAAAGTCAAGTTGGAGCCATCTTGATGTTCTTACAAGCGGGGCTATCTAGTTTTACAAAAGTTTTACTCATAGAGAAGCTTTTTAAAAACAAGCAAAAGCAACACCTTAGAATCTAACTCGAAAATTTGGTCTCTTTAAAAAATTTTAAGTAAATAAAATAATTAATTAAAATAAATTAAAAAAAAAAAGAAAGTTTGGTCTCTTGAGATTCTTAGTCTTATAAAAATGGAAAAACAGGGGCGCCTGGGTGGCTCAGCGGGTTAAAGCCTCTGCCTTCGGCTCAGGTCATGATCTCAGGGTCCTGGGATGGAGCCCCGCATCAGGCTCTCTGCTGGGCAGGGAGCCTGCTTCCTCCTCTCTCTCTGCCTGCCTGCCTCTCTGCCTGCTTGTGATCTCTGTCTGTCAAATAAATAAATAAAATCTTTAAAAAAACAAAATGGAAAAACATTGGGTGCCTGGGTGGCTCAGTCATTAAGTGTCTGCCTTCAGCTCAGGTCATGATCCCTGGATCCTGGGATCAAGCCCCACATCAGGCTCCCTGCTTTGCCCTCTCCCACTCACCCTGCTTGTGTTCCCATTCTGCTGTCTCTCTCTCTGTCAAATACAATCTTTAATTAAAAAAAAAAAAAAGGAAAAACATTTTAAATGGCATTAAGGATATAAATCAGTAAACGTTATCACCTGGTATATGTTACCTTTGTATAGTACAGGTATGAAATATTAATTAACTTGACTTTGTAAGTTGAATTGTGTGTTGAAGTCCTCGTCCCAGTATCTCAGAATGTGACCTTAATTAGAGACAGGTCTTTACAGAGGTTACAGTGCTAAAATGAGATCCTAAGGGTAGGCTGTAATGTAATATTACTGATATTCTTACAACAAGGGAAAACTTATAAGCATTCATACAAGGAAAATGCCACATGTACATGAAGGTAGCCATCTACATTCCAAGGAGAGAAGCCTGGAATAGATGCCTTCCTTTTAGCACTCAAGGAGCCAACTACCAACACCTTGATTTAGATTTATAGCTTCCAAAACTATAAAACAATAAGTTCCATTTAAACTTCTGTAGTACTTGGTTACAGCAGCCCTAGCAAACAAGTACACCACCACAGAGTTAGACCTTGTTCTGAGCTTTGAGAAGCTTACCAATGAAAGCCCATAGCTGAAACCACCACACAATCCTTTATTAATCCAAAGAATAGTTTACTTGAACCTGATATTGAAGGAAGGAAAGCTGATTCTTTTCAGAAGATCTTTCCCAATTCCACTCAGTGTTTTGGTAAGGAAACTTCTTTGCTTTTAAATTGCATGAGGACTATACAAAGTTAAAACTTCTTTTATCTCAAATTCATCTTTCAAAATTGGGGCAAGTAACATTTAGGTTTATTGCTCAATTTCACTACACAAATGCAGCCACTGAGCCACCCAGGCACCCCACAGTGTATGATTCTTTAAAAAAACACCTGATTTTAGGGAC